>JACXGJ010003333.1:0-54798 GCA_016801105.1 Esox niger
GAAGAGATGGATGGATGACGAGGTGGATGTATAAGGGTGGAAGGATGGTTGGATAGGTGAAGAGATGGATGGATGACGAGGTGGATGTATAAGGGTGGAAGGATGGTTGGATAGGTGAAGAGATGGATGGATGACGAGGTGGATGTATAAGGGTGGAAGGATGGTTGGATAGGTGAGGCGCGGTGTGGGATAATAGATTAATGAACAGAAAAGGAGAAACCGTCTCAAAAATCTTATTTTGTTTCAGAAAACCACAGGCTTGAGTCAACTTTTCAAAATCACCTGGTCCTGAAAGTGTTGGTGGTAAGTTTCTCACAGAATATGACCCTTTTTATTATGTAAGGTAACCATAGGTTTAGTAAATCTTATTGTTTTTTATGTAATGTCCTCTTGTCTCCCCAGTTCAACTTCTTTAACTGTTTTGCGTCCCTCTTCTTCATTGCCTTTGTGATGCAAGACATGGGTCTTCTCAGACAGGTGGGTCATTCCTAGCCTTCTGGTCTTCTCAGACAGGTGGGTCATTTCTAGCCTTCTGGTCTTCTCAGACAGGTGGGTCATTTCTAGCCTTCTGGTCTTCTTAGACAGGTGGGTCCTTTCTAGCCTTCTGGTCTTCTCAGACAGGTGGGTCATTCCTAGCCTTCTGGTCTTCTCAGACAGGTGGGTCATTCCTAGCCTTCTGGTCCTCAGCTTCCTATTCAGGTGATCCATCATTTCTGACATGGATGGTTAGAGGCACCGGCAAGAGACAACTATAAATATATATATATATTTCTATTGCTTTTTCAGAGTCTGGCCACACTGCTGATAACATCCCAGATTCTGAACCAGATCATGGAGGCCTTTCTGCCCTACTGGCTCCAGAAGAGGAGGAACAAGAAGGCCCATAGGAGGCTGATAAAGACCTTGGCAGACAAAGAGTTGCCCCTGTCAGATCAGGTCAAACTGGAGGCAGATATGAGCACCTACTTGGTGAGTTGGTTAACCTGCATGATGTTGAATAAATCCCTTCCCACCGAAAGGTGTTTATTAATGATACTGATGACCCGCCTGAATGTAACATAACTGCTTTCACAACGGTGTGATGAAGACTGCTACGAATGTCACTTCAACACTCATAAAGGTTTCAGTCAACAGTGGCCTTTTGATTTACCCACCCCCACCGTGAGACATTTACACACAGCTAAAGACTAAGTAGCTGCTGTCTAACCCCCCCTCAGACATCCAGTCTGACCTCCATTCGTCTCTAAGTTTGCGCGACCTCTGTTGTCTCCTTATAAGGGGACGTTTGATGACTACTTGGAGCTGTTCCTGCTGTTTGGTTACGTCAGCCTTTTCTCCTGTGTCTACCCGTTGGCTGCTGTCCTGGTGGTGCTCAACAATGTCACAGAGATCTACTCGGACGCCCTGAAGATGTGCAAGGTGTTCAAACGGCCCTTCTCCGAACCTGCAGCCGACGTGGGAGTGTGGCAGGTAAAGCCGGTCTAACAGGGGTCATGTGTGTACAGTGTCTCTTATAGCATTTGGCGGTGTCCTGTTATCCATTCCCTCTTTCTACCACTCTGGGGTACAGTATTACCAACAGTGCCCACTAGTGATTCTACTTCTTTGCAATTTTTTTGCCTGTTCATTATAATTAGCATTCACATTATCGTTATTGATAAGAATGCTTACTAGTAATTGTAGTATCATAATTAAGGTTATTATATTAGCAATAACTGTGTTGGAACATTTTGATATATTTGCAGAAAACAAAGGCTAACAAAGTACTATTAGTTATTCTAGTGAACATGAGCTAACTGCAAGGCAAGACTACCCAGCCCAGAAGACAACCCAGGCAAGACAACCCAGCCCAGCGAGACAACCCAGCCCCTTTCATTACTAAGTCAAAAGCCTAGATCGTTTTCAGCAGTGAAAATCCTGAATAGGACTACGGTGTGCTGTTTTATGATTACATTTAAAAAATCTGTTCTATTGTTTCAATGCCAACACATTTCCATTATAGCCAAAGTTAACGCACAATACAACTGTTCTGTTCTGTACCGTTGTATTGTAAGATATATTTAGTTGACAACAATGTTAGAAATCAGCCGTTTCGTATAGTGGTTGTAATAATAATTCACGTACCCGGTTGTCAAGGGAGAGAGTAGATCATTTGTTTATTGCAGCATTAGATAGTCTTGTTCATGAAGTTACGGACCTGGTCTTCCTTACACAACCTCAATCTCATCTCACTCATTTTCTTCTCACTATAATGTTGGTTACAAGCTGATATATAAATTGAGGGGCGTGTTTACCTAGCAAAGCCAAGACCGTAACCCCCATGCCAAATTGTCAGTGTAAACATTCCTATGGTTATGAGAGTGCAACCTACAGGGAGAATCTAAACTGAGAGGTTTTCTGTTATTCTCATTATCTAGGCACATTCACTTCCAATGAAACGTACATTCATATTGAAATTGTTAATGCTTAGATCCCACAGCAATGAAAAGTGAATTGTGAGTAACTAGATCACCTCACTTGTAATGCTTTTATTAAAGCATTACATATATCTATAATCACGCTTCTTTGGTGGATCACGTTTGCTCCATCTTTGTAATACTCAGTAGAATTTTAGTGAATAAAAACATTTATTTGTTGAAAGGGAACTTAGGAATTCTACCCCCTTTTCTAAAGGTTGACTTTTTCAATGACCCTCCCCCAGTTTACAACAACAACATACACCGATCAGCCACCACATCATGACCATCTGCATACTATTTTGTAGGTCCCCAGTTTGCTGCCAAAACAGCCCTGACCCGTTGAGGCATGGACCTCCACTAGACCTCTGAGTGTGTGTTGTGGTATCTGGCACCAAGACGTTCACAGCAGAGCCTTTTAGTTCTGGAGGTTCTGAAATCGGGCCTTCATTGATCGGACTTGTTGGTCCAGCACATCCCACAGATGCTCGATTGGATTGAGATCTGTGGAATTTGGAGGCCGAGATAACACCTTGAACTTGTTGTGTTACCAAACCATTCCTGAACAGTTTGTGCTTTACGGCAGGGCGCATTATCCTCCTGAAAGATGCCAATGCCATCAGGGAATACCGTTGCCATGAAAGGGTGCACATGGTCTGCATTAATGCTCAGGTAGATGGTACGTGTCAAAGTAACATCCACATGAATGGCAGGACCCAAGGTTTCCCAGCAGAAAATGGCCCAAAGCATCACACTGCCTCGGCCGGCTTGGCTTCTTCCCATAGTGCATCCTGGTGCCATGTGTTCTCCAGGTTAGCAACGCACACGCACCCGGCCATCCACGTAATGAAAAAGGAAACGTGATTCATCAGACCAGGCTACCTTCTTCATTTGCTCCGTGGTCCAGTTCTGATGTTCATGTGCCCATTGTAGGTGCTTCTGGCAGTGGACAGGTGTCAGCATGGGCACCTTGACTGGTCTGCGGCTACGCAGCTTCATACACAACAATGTGTTCTGACACATTTCTATCAGTACCAGCACTTTTTCAGCAGTTTGAGCTGCAGTAGCCCGTATGTTGGATCGGACCCACAGGCCAGCCTTCGCTCCCCACATGTGTCAATGAGCCTGGGCTGCCCCTCTTTTCCTTCCTTGGACCACTTTTGATAGGTGCCGACCACTGCAGACACCCCACAAGGGCTGCAGTTTTGGAGATGCTCTGACCCAGTCGTCTAGCCATTACAATCTGGCCCATGTCAAAGTCGCTCTGATCCTTACAACTGCCCATTTTCCTGCTTCTAACGCATCAACTTTGAGGACAGAATGTACACTTGCTGCCTAATATATCCCACCCACTGACAGGTGCCATGATAACAAGATTATCAGTGGCATTCACTTCACCTCTCAGTGGTCCTAATTTTATGGCTGATCGATGTAGTTATTTTTACTGTAGATGCTTGACACAGGATTCTTTTAACCTAGAACCCAGTTTGTCTACCTTACCAGGATTGCGTGTTTTGGAGCATTTCATTACAAAATATTTTCGCAATGAATTTTCGAACGCACTGTCGCCAGGACGATTGTTCGTCAGTGGGATGATCATAGAAAATGTGACTTCCGATTTTTTCTGTAACCATACAAAATCTCAAACGCACAGTAAGTGAAACGATGATTATATATAGAACGGGTGAATGTTTTCTTTCAATATGTGAGATTGAGATGACTGCATTCAAAGTTAATGTAATTTTTTCTCTTCTTCTAGCTGGCCTTTGAAGCCATGAGTGTGATCGCCGTGGTGACCAACTGTGCCTTGATTGGCATGTCCCCTCAAGTCAAGTCATACTTCCCGGAGTCCGACACCCAGCTCATAATGTGGGTGGTGGCCGGAGAGGTACTGTACAGCTTTCATTTTGAGTCATTTTACACTCCTCCCTCTTCACACAGCACCCGCACGCGCACCAACACACATGCTAATATAATGACAGCAGAATGCTCAGCAGATGGCGCCAGATAGTCAGGAAAAGGGAACATCAGCCTTGCTGCTTTTAAAAAGGCGTGTGTTGTGACAGGGTGTTTTTAGCGGCTGTTCCGGCTGTACTGCAGGTCTCCTCAGCGGTGTGTTTGTGTGTCTGTGAAGAAGCAGTTGAAGAGAACAGTGGGTAGTCCTGTAGATGGGGCTGCTGTTAGTCAGCCGATCATGCACTGTTCCTCTCCCAGCCCCAGAATAACTCCAATCAGTCCACATCTGTTAGCATTTGGGCAAGCTGGTTGTGCAACACTCTGGGCATGACCTCAAGAGAAAATATTAACATGACTGGAATATCATTAGAATATAAAACAAATGGTTTTATCTGATTTGTATGCAATGTGTACTGGGTCCTTAGAGGACATTCTGGTGTTGTTTCTCCTACACAGTGTTTGTGAGGAATTGAAAGTAGGTCATACTCAAATGCTTGTTGCATGGTTGTTTGAGTGTTTTTTTTTTTTTTGCACAGGTCTACAGACCTGCAGCAGAGCAAATACGCAATACTTGCTAAATAGGACATTTTATGACAACCCTCCCTACTGTTGACACATTTCATACTGTGCATTAATAGCCTAGTCCTGCCTACTATTTCTTTTGCACTGCTGAAATAATCCTCATTGATTTCTTGCCTTTGGACCAGCCAATACAGACACATAGGGATATAGTTGATAGAGCACCCAATGATCTGTCCTAAACACCCTTTGAGCATGACAACTAAGTAGAGCCTGTGTACTGTTTTTGAGCTTAGGGCCCGACTGCTTGGTGCCCGGCTGCTTGGGGCCCGGCTGCTTGGGGCCCCGGCTGCTTGGGGCCCCGTCTGCTTGGGGCCCCGTCTGCTTGGGGCCCGGCTGCTTGTGGCCCCGTCTGCTTGGGGCCCCGTCTGCTTGGGGCCCGGCTGCTTGGGGCCCGGCTGCTTGGGGCCCCGTCTGCCTGGGGCCCCGTCTGCTTGGGGCCCGGCTGCTTGGGGCCCGGCTGCTTGGGGCCCGGCTGCTTGGCGCTTGATGTGATGTGGTCATGTAATGCTCGAACCTCAGTGGGTCAGAGGTTGAAGTTGGCATGTTGGTGAGGTGAGCTTCTGTCGAAATCTGGGCGAATCAGGGTCTAATCTCTCTGTTTGCTTCTCTATAATCCACCTCACATTGTAGAACATGTGACCCCCCCCACACACACACACACACACAGACACACACAGCCACAGTTAAACCTACACCACAGGGGTTCTCACGCTAAATAACTGCAGATGTGTGTGTCTGGTTGTCTGTGTGCATGAAAGATATTCAGAGACGGATAAGGAATAGAACAGACAGAGGGAGAGGGAGAGAGAGCAGCGATGGCAGGAGGTGGGGAGAGATGACCGTGCCTAGCTTATTGTACATCCAGGCACGTTTTACCCTGCTGCGAAGCAGCACATTTCCTGTAGATCTATATGGTCTGTTGGCTGGCATCTCACTTCCAGATCCTTACTGTTCATTACAGACTAGAGGGGCAGAACCATGGTGTGCTGCTCAGTAAGCAGGGCAGGGTCCAAACACACAAACAGACAAATCATTTTCTGAATTGTTTGTTTATTTATTCAATGACTACATAATCACCGGTAAACATCTGCCATAAATAAGATACACGGCTTTGATACAGTTTCACATGAACCACTGATCTGCATGTTCCACAGCACACTCCTTTTCTTTTTGAAATAAGTGTTGTGCCTTCATGTCACCCAGAGTGTATAGAGTGCTGTGATATGTCCTGTGTCATGTCGCTGAAGTGCTACAGAGACAGTCACTGTTGGCAGATGTATAAAGGACCCTTACGTGTCCCAAAAGGTACCCTATTCAATGTACTTGCACAACTTTTGAACGTATCCCTATGACACTAGTGAAAAGTACTGCACTAAACAGATAGAAGGGTTCCATTTAGAACCTAGGCAAAATAACCCAGGCAGATACAGAAAGCAGAGCAGGATATGGCTCTTAGGTCCATTAGTTCCTCCAGTCAGTGATGTTCTGAGTCAGTCCAGCTCCACAACAACAGAGAGGAGGTAGTCTGGGAGTGTAAAAGACCTCATTTCACCACAGAAAAGGTGCCAGTGGCCGCTATGCATTTACATCAATATTATCCAGTTTGTCGGATGTGGGTTCATGTGTTTGGGTCTTAATGACCTTGAGAAGAGTAAGACCCAGTTGAATTTGACGCCTTTACTACTTGATAATGCAGCATTGACATGCCCATGAACAGCACTTGGATGGCCTTTCTTGCATAACTTTGTTTTCGAAGTCCACGGACTCAGTCTCATCTATGTGGAACGAAGGGCATATGGATGTTTTGTCTCTCCCGTGGCTGGATATTATTTCTCTCTCCCGGCTGTGGTTGGCTGTGACAGGGCTCATTGTTGAGCAGATGATACCTGGGTAATTACTGTACATGGCATGCTTCACAGAGCAGTAACCAGGCAACAGAGTAGCCCGGCCACGGGGACAGTTGGTTGGGAGGGAGAGGAGCAGGCTTTGGATCAGGAGTAATTGAAACACTTGATGATGCATTAGCCTTGGCACACAGGGCAGTCAGGCTAGAATGTTCTCTCTTACCTTGGACCATTCGATGCACTGGGCCCATGTGGTCAGCCAAACATTGCATGGATCGAACGTCCCTGGATGTGTTGATTAGCCTGTAGGGTGAACATTTTGTTACGCCGACTTTCATCATCGTCAAGTTACCTGCATTTGTGTATTTGCACAGATGTCGTTGAGTCTTTAGACCTTACTGTTAGCGCACAGCCACTTCCATGGACTAATAATACAGAATAATCTAATTCCATATGTCAAGGAGAAGTCAACCTTGGATTATAATCCCAGACACACTACAGATATTTATGGGGTTGGCTAGTTGGGAGAATACAAACGTATCCTAAAAGCTCCATCTTTCCCGTCCTTAGATTATTCACATTTTCCATGGGGGTTATTTAAAGCACTGAATGCCATAGCCAATCCCTTATAATGTCATTTTCTGCTAATCAGATTAGAATCCAGCAGCAGGCCTGGCATACCCCAGACTCTGGGCACTGATCTGGGCTGGCACTCCAACCAATCTACTCCTTATAGTGTGCTACTTTCGATAGGGCTCTGGTTGTGCACTACATAGGGAATAGGGCGCCGTATGGAACACACAGGTACCAGCCTAGTCTCTGAACTAAGCATCTCTTATTAAGGAGGGGTATGGCTTTGCCTGTGCAGTTATGTAAATGAGTGTTCTTGTCAAACAGTAACACAGAGGAAGAAGTCTGAAGGAAAGAACCTGTGTGTATCCAGCCACACACACACACACCCAGCTCCGGTGGAGGTGATGATGACGGATAAAAAGCTCAGCTGTCCTGTAATTTGCAACCCATGATAATACACCAATTACCAGTCTGGTGGATGAGGAGAGGTGAGAATAGAGGTGAGAGGATAGGAGAGAGGAGAGGGTAGAGATGAGAGAAGAGGGGAGGGGTAAGAGAAGAGAGAAAAGAGGATAGAGGAAAGAGTGGACAGAGAGAAGAGGGGATAGAGGATAGAGAGGTCAGCTCTGGCTGGTAATTTATGTAAAGATTCACGAACAGGAGAGAGGAAGGGGAGTTATGATTTATAGTTGAGTAAGTACCTCTGTCTGGCTACAGAGCGGGCACATTGCTACGGCAGAGGACAAGTGCAAGTTTCACCTGTTAATTATAGGGGACACAGACTGAGATATACTGTACATTACATGGTACTTCTCTTGTGACATTGGTATGACTGCCAAAATAGCCTAACGGTGTCAGAGACCAACAACACTGCTGGGTTATATCCAATTGGAACTGGGTTCAGATCAGGCCATTGGTATTTCACAACATGGGTGTTAATGAATGCAGGCGTGTATATACTGTGGTTGCGAAAATAGCTCAGATGTATTGAACTGTCACAGTCCAAAACACAGATGATGACTATGATTTCGATCTTGACAATTTTCATTAGTCATTTTGGAAGGCCCTGTGTCTGTTTCCTAGGTGTGGAAGGCCCTGTGTCTGTTTCCTAGGTGTGGAAGGCCCTGTGTCTGTTCCCTCGGTGTGGAAGGCCCTGTGTGTGTTCAAATTGATATTATCATATTAACTTACTGTCATTGAATTTGTTCTTACTAATGTGTGTTCAGGGCTTTGTGTAATAATCACAGTGTTATTTCTTTTTTAGCCTGTGGAAAATTAGTGAGAGGAGGAAATTGGCTCAGCGCCAAACGTAGTTGCCCTGGTATAGTAAGTCAATTTTGACAACTTAGAGCTGTGAAAACTCTGATTTGGTCTCATTGTTGCCACGCTGTAACAGCTTGAAGTAAACCCTGTATAAAAGGGACTGTGTGAGGTGAAGAATTGCCTCTTGCTCACTACACCATCTGCAGTGCTGCACGTGGCAACTTCACTCATTCTATAAGATTCTGATATCTCAGTTTGTTGCTGTGGAACTGCAAGAATCTTATTCTCCTTTTGTGTTCAGCTCACCTTCTGTAGACTTGGCTGATTCAAAAGTATTTTCAGAAACATAACATTTCCCTACCAGAAACATTTGTTAAGAGCATGTGTAACTCAAAAATGAAAAGGAAACTAACGCTGTGTCTATTAAATGTAGATTCGGAGTGATAAATATTTTTCTGCATATTAAACAATGTACTTTATATTTTCTTTAGAGTTTATAGGTTGGATACTCTTTTCAATAAATGTTTGTGGAGTTTTTCTATAGCCGGATTTACATAAAATTGTATCCATTAAATAATATTTGTTGACATTTGACCTCTATAATTCATATATAGTCATATGAAATACATTAATTATTGCTACAATTCACGCCTTGCCATACCAACCAAGTGGAAACAAACATTCTGTAAAAAGTCTGTTCATGAATGTACGAGAAGGCTTTTAGCATTTAGTTGTTCAGTACAAACTATTCTAGAATCCAGCGAACGTTCAAGCGTACTGAAATCACCTGAGATTTAGGTTGCCTGTGTGTATGTAAATGAGGCAGACAGTTTCATAGTGCCTTACAGATGTTGCGATACAATAACATTGCCAGATATAATACATCTGGCTTTATTCGCTTTTGCTCTAAGTAACTCTGAGTGTCTGTCTGTTTGTCGGTTGATCTCCTTTCTGTCCACCACAGAAAGTCTAAATGTGTCTCTGACACTATGTTTGGGGGTCCTCTGACTCTGACACTATAGTTGGGGGCCCTCTGTCTCTGACACTATAGCTGGGGGCCCTCTGTCTCTGACACTGTAGTTGGGGGCCCTCTGTCTCTGACACTGTAGTTGGGGGCCCTCTGTCTCTGACACTGTAGTTGGGGGCCCTCTGTCTCTGACACTGTAGTTGGGGGCCCTGCTGGGTCTAGTTTTATCCCTGCATCTGCTCAGACACAGTAGACTGCCTGCGTCCTGAATGGCACCATATTCACTGTGAAGTGCACTAACTGAGACCAGAGTGATCAAAATAAATGTGCTACATAAAAAACGCTCTGGTGTTTACGGCTACAGATAGGGTTGTGGATAGATTTACTGGGCTCCAGGAAATGTTCAGCACAGAGGGACACTACAGCATTTGTCTTCCATGACATTACGTAGGAGCCTTATATATCAGGTTAGTTTAGTCTTCCACAGCCGTTCTATGTATAATTTAAGTGTGTTCGTCATGGAAGTGTATAATCCCTTAGCCGTTCGTATCAGCGCAGCGCTCCGTGTGGAAGAGTAAAGTCTCACGGCCGTTCTTACTTTTCATCCAAGTGTTTGCTACACTGAAGGATAGTCTGTCATAGGCGCTCTCTTTTCTTTTCATCTGGATGTGTTCTGTACCAGATACCAGTCCCCTGCCAGATCCCTGTCACATGGTTTGAATGTATGGCGCTCGGCGTGCGTCATTCTCACAGTGTTAGCCGTCCATGGTTACCAGTACTTTTAAGATGCATGTATCACCATGTTTTGGATGCGTTTATGGCAACCCACCAATGGCTGCTTTTCACACAAGATCTGTCCTTAATCACCAACGTGAAAAGTTAGATTTAACAATTCAGTTTGGACAAAACGTTTGGGCGTCTGAGCGAAACGTTTCAAATGACTCCCATTAATTGGAATTATGTACATATAAATAGATTTTTTATAAACAAACCCTTGCAAGATGTAAACATTTTAATTCTCCTGACTGACTGCTGGTCACACTGACTCTGGGCTCCATACGTTCCTACTGCAAGTGAACTAAGTGTTCTCAAGTCAAGTATGGATGTATGCCCTTTTGAAAGTATTTGTATCACAAAGCCTTTTTATTTAATCAACCCTTTTATTTAATCAAATCTCTGGTGGTTGGTGGACACCTAATCAAAGGGTAGGAGGAGAGGGACAAAATAGAAGTGGGCCCATTAGTTCTTTGTTGCTAAGTATATGGCCTCAGTGCCCTGGCCGATTGCATCAAAGACCTGGTAAATTAAGCACTCCTTTAGGACCAAGTGGCCTTGCCCCAAGGTGATAATGGCACAAAAGGCCACAGATTGCCATGTTAGATTTGGCACTTACTATTTTGATGCTCTCTTGTTCTCTTGTTGATATTCAAAAAAGTATGTCGAGTTTTTGACTCTGTTTCCAAGATAATGAAGGAAACCCTGGGGCCTACAGTACTTTTTCTACCACAACACAGGACAAATCTGTATATGAGTGGTATGAATAACAATAACAGGCACAATTATAGGACAACCAATAACTTGACTATTTACCAGGAGTGCAAGTACCAAGTTGGTGTTGGGGGATACAACGTAATCAAGGTTTATGTACATATACAGAGGGGTAGCAGCAGATAGATAATGAAAGAAGCAGCAGCAATAAATGTAATATGTGTGTGGGTAGAGTCTAGTGTGTGTGTGTCTGTCTGTGTGTGTCTGTGTGTGTATGTGTGTGTATGTGTATGTGTGTGTGTGTGTGTCTGAGAGGAGATGGCTCTGCTGGGCCCTAAAGGAGAAGGAGGCTCTGCAGGGCTCTGGAGGAGGAGGCTCTGCAGGGCCCTGGAGGAGGAGGAGGCTCTGCAGGGCCCTGGAGGAGGAGGAGGAGGCTCTGCAGGGCTCTGGAGGAGGAGTAGGCTCTGCTGGGCCCTAAAGGAGAAGGAGGCTCTGCAGGGCTCTGGAGGAGGAGGAGGAGGCTCTGCAGGGCCCTGGAGGAGGCGGAGGCTCTGCAGGGCCCTGGAGGAGGCGGAGGCTCTGCAGGGCCCTGGAGGAGGAGGAGGCTCTGCAGGGCCCTGGAGGAGGAGGAGGAGGAGGCTATGCAGGGCCCTGGAGGAGGAGGAGGAGGAGGCTCTGCAGGGCCCTGGAGGAGGCGGAGGCTCTGCAGGGCCCTGGAGGAGGAGGAGGAGGAGGCTATGCAGGGCCCTGGAGGAGGAGGAGGAGGCTCTGCAGGGCCCTGGAGGAGGAGGAGGTTCTGCAGGGCCCTGGAGGAGGAGGAGGAGGCTCTGCAGGGCCCTGGAGGAGGAGGAGGCTGGTGACAAGGTCTTAAATGACCTGGAGAGGAACGAAGCATCCTGCAATCATGGGCGGTGCGGTTGCCATGGCCACCAGTAATGCTTCCAAAGGGGGAAGAAGCACTGACTTGCTTTCTTCACAATGGTCCGCGTGTGTCCGTGTGTGTCCGCGTGTGTCCGTGTGTGCATACCATGCTTGATTATTGGTGATGTGGACACAAAGGAACTTAAAGCTCTTTACCTGCTCCAATTCAGTCCTGTCTGTGGTCCGGGGAAGCTCTCAGCTCTCATTTTCCTGTAGACCCCGATCAGCTCCTTCGTCTTGCTGACATTGAGAGAGATTTTGTTGTCCTACTGCCAGGTCTTACCTCCCAATAGGCTGGACGGACTGGAGCCAAACCTGTCTCCCTAAATTCTGACAGACTGTCAACTAGCAATCAGCTAAAAGGCTCTGGTGTTTATAGTTGCATTTCAATCAATGTGATAAGCTCAGTCAGCAGCACTGTAGACAGAGAGGACTCCCTTTTCCCCAAACACACACAATACTATAAATTATACAGCATCGGGTCCAAACTGACACCCTGTTGCCTACATAGTGCTCCACCCTGTCAGCTGTAGTGTTCTAGAAAGGTAGGGTTGCATTTGTGACGCACACCATCTGTAATATAGTACTTTCGGGTGACATTACTCTCGTGACACAAGCCCCTATATACTTCGAAGCCTTTGTCATCTACTTTAAACCACCTATCATCAAAACACTTTCCGCCGAGAGGAAAGAAAGGACCTGTGATACTGTGATCCTGTGATCTGCTTCCATTCGACAACATTTGTCATGCCTAACATGTATGCAACATATTCCTGCGATGAAAGCAGTGGTTTAATCAGATGGAAGTGTGTCTGGCACATACTGATGGAGGTTGGTGTGCAGTGGCAGCTGGCAGTTCTTCTGCTTTGCATAGCAATGTGTCAGCATTGATTCAGAGTGATAAACTTGGTCCTGCTCACGTTGTTAGAATTGTTTTCTTTTAAAGCTGACGTCTCTAGACTTACAAAAAATGAAGTACAGTCACTTAGTTGGTATGTGTGTTTGGGAAATCGGTCAGGTTGTCAGCAGTCGTTCTTTCTCTCTCTTACCTCACCTCACCTCAAAGGAACTGTAAAGTTGACAGGTGTGCTCCTTGCCAACCACCCTCTGTGTTCACTTTAAACCTTAAGCATACAGTTTTCATAGTGACACCAATCGATTGTCCAGTGTTCTGAATCAGACTACAGTATTTGTTTAAAATAGCCCATCACCTATTAGCTGATCTCCCTTTATAATAGCCCACATGGAATAACAATATCTGCTGTAAAACACAAACAGAAATAGTTGAGGATTAGTATTTTTGATATGATTTTGTTTACCATGGACACAGACATCAGAGATAGTAGTATTCAGCAATAATAAGGGGAGGCCCGTTTAGTTATAAAAACAGCAATTCTCCACATCCTCCCAGAAAATGGAGAGAAATGTCAGCATCAGCCTGTGATCCATCATTAAAGCAATAGCTATTGGCCTTAAAAAAGCTGATCAGTGCATCCTAGGTTTTCTGGGGAAATAGGTGAAGCCTAAAATCCCAGTGCTTTGAGTTCGTCCCAATCCCTGCTCAGGCATTTCTTTTACACCTACTTGCAGCTATGTTATTTGTTAGTAGAGGAAGCAGGTACAGTACTAGTTAAAGCATCTGACCAGATACCAAAACATTACTTGTTCAAATCCTTAAGTCGGCATGGTGAACAAACTGTTGTTCTGTCCTTAAGCAAGGATGGAACATTGATTTTTTTTCAGTTCAGTGTTACAGAATTCTCATGGCTGTGCATAATGTATGAATAAAATCACTATCATGCCTCAGTGAGTCATGGCATTTTTAATCAAGTGTTTTTGATGACGTGGGGCACAAATCTCAACATTCTGTACAAGATTTTTGAGGACCATGTTTTTGTTTGATCATGCCACTTGCACAACCCAAAAAGTTTTGCAGTGGTCTCTTAAAATATAAAGAGACAACTGCACCTTTTATTTCCTTTCCAAAAAAAGTGCAGTGGTCTCTTAATTTTTTCCAGAGCTGTATGTACCATTTGTAAAGAAAAACATGTATGAGCAGGCAAAACACATGTGTTTTATTTTGCATAGGATTTACATTTAACTGTAGATCATAACAGAATGACACCATTATAAAACAAAACATGGCGACAAAGAATTACATGAACTGACCCCTGTTCAAATGTTTGCCATACCCTTAGTTCTTAATACTGTGTTTTGACCCCTTTAGCATCAATGACAGTATGCATTCTTTTGTAATAGTTTTCTATGAGGCCCTGAATTCTTGCAGGTGGTATAGCTGCCCAATTTTCTAGGCAAAATGCCTCCAGGTCATGCATTATTGGGTCGTTTTGCATGAATCGCACGTTCTCACCAGAGTGGCTCGATGATGTTATAGTCAGGAGACTGATGGCCACTCCAGAACGTTCCCCTTTTTCTACTGTAACCACTGGAGGGTCAACTTGGCCTTGTGCTTAAGGTCATTGTCGTGTTGGAAAGTCCAAGAGCGTCCCATGCACAGCCATGCATATCATTTTTGTTAAAGTATCATTGTATTGTCCTCATTAAAACAACACCATCTTTTTCCAGAGCAGCCAGTATTTCTCCTGAGTTTACCTGTGGGTTTTTCTTTGTATCCTGAAAAATTCTACTGGCAGTTTTGGCTGAAATCTTTCTTGGTCCACCTGACCTTGGTGTGGTATCAAGAGGTCCTTGAATTTTCCACTCTTTAATAAGTGATTGAACAGTACAGTCTGGCATGTGCAAGGCTTTGGATATATTTTTACATCCTTTTCCATCTTTATAAAGATCCATTACCTTGTTACACAGGTCTTTTGACAGTTCTTTTCTGTTCCCCATGGCTCAGTATCTCGCCTGCTCAGTGCATCCATGTGAGAGCTAACAAACTCATTGACTATTTATACACAGACACTAATTGCAATTTAAAAAGCCACAGCTGTGGGAAATTTACATTTAATTGCAATTTTCACACATTGCGACACATTGTGTGTGTCACCTTGTGTCTGTAACAGGGCCAAACATTCAAGGGTATGTACAACTTTTGATCAGGGCCATTTGGGGGATTCCAAACAACTATGTGATAATTAATGGCTTCATATGATCACTATCCTTCAATTTCTTTGTCATACTTTCAAAATCAATGCCAAAATGTCACAATTTCTGCCAGGGTATGCAAACTTATGAGCACAACTGTATTTCTCATATAACTATTTACTTAATTCTGGACCTTAAGCGTAATGATCTCCTAATAGTCATTATTTCAATATGATGTTGTAGAGTTTGCCCTGATGATGGTGTTAACAAGGGGGTTTATAAATACTTTGACACAGCCTAGGTTTTAACTGTTTTGACACTACAACTGTTTGATTTAATTATGTTTTCTCTGTTACATTTGTTTAGAAGGACAGCCAAGCAAATAGTAGGAAAAACATTCTTAGTTCATCTGTAATATATGACATAATCATTGTGTATCTTTGCAATACACATTTACTGAAGTCTTACCATTCCTTCCTGTTGTCCCTCTCTGTTCTTTGCAGCATCTCCTCTTGGCCTTAAAATTCATCCTGACCTTTGTGATCCCAGATATTCCCAAACACATCCAGATCAAACTGTCCCGTCTGGAGTTTGAGTCCCTGGAGGCTCTGAAGAAAAGGGTAAGAACTGCTTCACTAGCATTTAATGGTGTATGCTTTGTGATTTGTTTATTTTTTATTTGTGCTATTACTTATGCAGGATAGATGGTATGGTGTTGCATGTGTGTTTGAAAAAAGACTGCAAGAAATACCGTGGATTAAGTATTCACCCTCTTTGACTTTCTCCAGATTTATTCAATTAGAAATTGAGATTGAAATAGATTTTAATGTTCTTTTTCATGATTGGTTTACAGGACAGGAAGGAAATTGCTCACAAATGTTACCATGATACAATTAGGGAAATGTTACCATTTAACACCACAGTATTCAACAGAAACCGAGTTACATTTTGGTGATTGGATTAAACTGATGCATCAATCACATAGTGACTCTATAATGACCAAAACGAGAGTTTTAAAAAAATATTCCAAATATTCATTAATAAAATAATTATCCCAAGGGTTATCCCAACCTGAGGGATAACCCTTTGTCTGGACACCTTTTGGTGTGCCTTGGGACTCAGTGTGGTTGACACTCATTGGGTTAACCATCATCAAGGTCTGATGTCTAATGACGCGCGGGGAGCTTTTTCACGCTGAAGCGAACTAACAAATGGTGTGCTTGTCCCTGTGCACGTGTGCGCACGTGAGTTCATTATTGTTTGGCGTTAATGAGGCTTTGGTATTTTGGGCAGATGTTATCACGTTGCATGCAACCCAGAAGTAGGTCAGACACACACAAGATGCATTCCCAGAACAAGAAATAGCCTGTATGCAAACAGCTTACATACCATGTATAATTAAGGACAATACCAAAGGCCTTTTTTTTCCCCCCTGCAGAATAATGCAGACCAATTTCTTTCTCTATGAGAGGCTCATGTAATGTGTTCAAGCCCGCAATGCATCTTCCAGACCACTTTGGTGAAGATAGATTAGGCCAGTTACTTTAATAGTATTGATATGAGTAGGCTGCTGAGCATTAGCCTGCCTCAGCTTGGCACTTGTCGCCATTCACTGGATTAAGGAGGATGGCTTAGTGCTTCAGCAATTAGCTAGCATGTCTCTGCTAGCGATAATTTCTCTCAGCACTGAAGAAAGAAAGGGGGGTTCATGGAACACATTACTTGATTGGTGGTATTTCTGTTGCTTCTTGTTCTTGTCAAGCTCAGTGTTGAAAATATGCAGATTTTAACAGGACTGGTTGATTTCTTGGTTTGTTTGTCCAGAGACAGACCCAAGGGAGGTAAGTTGCCTGTACTCTGACCGTGCTCTGCCTGAAAAGTTGTGAGTTTGTCTAGTTATGGTTTGATTTGCAAGTGACTATAATACAGAATGCTTCATATTTATCCTGCGAGTAGAGACACATAGGCTACTTAATAATACCTAAATATTTTGGCCTGGTGGGTCTGTTGGTGTGCTTTGCTGTGTATGGTATGTCACATGATTAGGGTTGCAACATTTCAGGAACTTTCAATGCATCACTTCCTGGCGGGATTTACTACTAATTACACCCTGATTCTAGGACTCTTCCAACTGGAATTTCAGGAATACCAGGGTATTGCAAGTTTCCGGGACTTGACAACATTAGTGATGATGGCACAAGAATTCTGTCTTGTGTTCAACAGTGTTTTCAACAAAGTTACTTCAATAGTGTCCCAGCTAAATGGCTACTGAAAGTTTTACAGTTTGTATTAATACATTTTAGTTATTTAGCAGAATCACTTTGGATAGTCATTTTATCCAGAGCGGCTTGCAGAAATTGCCTACACACAACAGAGATTGGTGAAACAAGTTTAGTTAAGTTAAGTTTGTTCTAATAAAGTAGTTATTAGCCAAGCTCATTCCTGAAAATAGGACCTTACAAATAATAAACATACAACAGACAAATTTGGTGGGGGTGGAACTATTTGAAGTACTCGGTGGAAAAGGTCAGTTTTCAGATGTTTTTGAAGATATGAAGAGAGTCTATCTTTGCCTCCAAGGGAAGCAGGTTTCACCATTTGAGGTGCTGTACAAAACAGTTTTGCCAGCATGGATTGGGAACTGCTCCGAAGGGGTGGGGCGGTCAAGAGGTTGCAGAATGAAGAGCCCAGGTAGGGATGTAGGGTTTGAGCATTGCCTGAAGGTTGAGAGGAGAAGCTCCTCTTATTGTTCAGTAGGTAAGAACCATAGCCTTGATGCGGATTTGGTCATACTTTACACATTTTTTAGAGCATGAACCTGCAGGAGTGAGTAACTGCCTAGATGTTAGCGGAGAACGGTAGCATGTCATCTATGGTCATGCCTATGAACCTTGGGAGGAGGACACTATGCAGTTGTGAGCCATGATGGAGAAAGCCTGTCCTAGAGCGTTTTATGAAGGCTAAGTGTCGGATGGTGTCGGAAGGTGGAAAGGAGAAGAAAAGCTGTGTGTCATCTTGATAACGGTGATAGGAAAGGCCATGGATATTACATCCAAGAGACTTGGTGTGTAGAGAGAAGAGGGACAAGAACTGAACCTTGGGGAACACCAGTAATGAGAGGCTGCGTGGCCAAGAACTGAGCCTTGGGGAACACCAGTAATGAGAGGCTCCGCGGCAGACACCAACCTGCTCCACGTCTTCTGGCAGGAGCACCCTGCCTGGTACGAAGAAACCCATGATGGAACAGAGCTTTGCATGCCCAAACCAGAGAACTTGGAAAGAAGGATATGGTTCACAGTGTAGAAGGCAGTGGATAGATCAAAGAAGATGAGAACAGAGTAGATAGATTTAACTGCAGTGCAAAGGGCTTCTGTTACATAGCATAGGGCTGTCTTGGTGAGTGGCCCGAATATTGACTGATCGAGAACATTGTTCTGAGGGTTAGGAACAGAGTTGGGTGGAGACGGCGTGCTCAAGTTTTAGAAAAAAAAGAAACAAGCATACATGCCTGGCTTTTTTACATCATAAGGGTCAAGTGTTGCTTTCTTTAAGAGGGGAGCTACTCTGGACTTCTTGAAATCCGCTGGGAAACAGCAAGTGCTCAGGGAACACTAGATGTGTGGAATGCGAGAAGGTCTCCTGAGATTGTCTGGAGAAGGGAGAAGGGGATAGGGACAAGAGGGCATGATTCTGGGCCGCCAGCCAGGTTTTGTCTTCCTCCATTTTCACTCAGACTCCTGTGTGCTCACAGTGTGTCAGTTATTCATGGAGCAGGAGGAATGGCTGTGGTGACAGGAGGAAAGGGACAGGGAGAGTTGTAGGACGTAGAAAGTGAGGGTAGTATGGTGGATGAGACAGACTTGGGAGTTAGAAGGGAGAAGGATTAAGGAGATAGAAGAGCTGATAGGACTGATGAGGAGAGAACAGTTGAGGTGAGTGAATGAGTGCTGCAGTATTGTAAGACATTGGAGGGGGCTGTCAGTGTAGGGGTATCGGAGAGAGAACAATAAGTGGTCGAACGAATTAAGCAGCGTAGTAGTGTGACTAGTTGACAGACAGCACAGTAAAGATTAGATTGAGTGCATTGTCTGCTTTGTGAGTAGGAGTTGACAAGAAAAGGGTGTGGTCAAAAGGGGAAACGAGTGGGGGGGGGAAATATGACACAAAGGCAGATGTTGGAATGTTGAAGTCACCCAGTAAAGAGTGGCGAGCAGAGGCACGTCATGTTTCATGCATGTTTTAGATGAAATGATTCATTACCAGTTCTCATTAACAAGGCTAACTCTACTGCCCTGTGCATAATTCTTAAATAATGACTAAATAAAATACTCAAAATAAAATGAAATCCTGCACTATGTGGACTGCATGCATACATGTGGTACCTACCGAGAACAAGCATCTGTGAAACTGCAACTGTAGTGTCAAGACATTTTGTGGGCATTCCTGAATAAGTTCAACATGAGATAAACCATAACAGAAAGTATAATAAAACAGTATTTTGGCCATCCCCGGGAAGGCTTGGATAGAGCAAGTTAAGGCATTTGTCCTTGTGTTTGTTCCCCGTTAACAAAACTGAGGTTACACTGCACCAAAAGCCCATCAAGCCTTCTTGTGAGCAAACTTATTTGTAATGTCTTTAAAGTTCCCTTTCTAGCTAACTGGTTTTCAATTGAAAGGATGGCAAGGCTGTTCAACCTGTCTTGGCACATTGTAGATCTTTCTTGTAGATAGTTCTGTATAGGTTTCAGCTTCCTGAAGGCACGCATACCTACAGCAACTGTTACAGGCATTGTACAGAGGATTCAAATTGCAATGCACACCTGTCCAAAAACACGCTGCGTTTGAGCTCTACATAAGAAATACCATCTGAAAAGGTGGCACCATAAATCTTAGATGTTGCACTTCATTTTCAAATCTATCTGTGAGATCTTTGGAGTACTTATTTCTCAATTTGTGGTAAGATACATATAGGTTTCAGTATTGGTGACAACTCCCTGCATATATCTGCAGTTGTGTGGAACCACATGTGCACATGACAGAGCCACATATAACGTGTAGTCATCTCGTTTTTGAGGGGGACATAGTGGTAATCTCTCGTGAATGCTCAGGCTACTTGGCGGAGCAACTGTCAGATCAGCAGTATTTTCTTGCTCCTCGTGGAGAGTGGACCAAACCATATGCATTATTTTGGGGGGGTAGTCCTAACGTGATGGTGTGGGATACCTGATTTGATTATAGTTATACATTTTAATTTTCATCACTGATTGTTTTTGTGTAAAATTTTTATAAATGATTAGCAAATAACGTTCTAAACATTTAGGGCCCCATACCAGGCTAGTGCCCCATGAATCATTCAATCATTCAATCAGCATAGGCCAAGATGGCAGCCGACTGACAGTTCCAAACGCTGCCAGATAGCAGGTATTCCAAATGGATTGTCTGGACTGGGAACAGAATACTAGAAAGGTTGCAATGATGTGATTGGGGGGGACTGTAGAATCTGAGTAGACACATTCAAGAAGACACATTGCCTGAAAACGGACAGTGAGTTTTTTGTTGTTGTTTTTTTTACGGGACAAAAGATATACTGACTGTAATACTTACTCTCTTACATTCCTCAAATATCTCAGCTGAACAACTAGGCAGAATTGTCTTTGTTTCAGTCTTCACTTTCTAATAATGACTTAATTTAACATCTCAGTAACACTATAATTATTTTAATCACATTCATCATTATTCAGTGATCACTATCTTGTGACCAGCGTCTTGATTAATCTCGAGCATTTTTTTCAGCGAAATACTCCTTGCCATTAATGTGATTTATACTGAGATAACACATGAAATTGTTTTAAGAAAGGTTATAAGGTTGTAGTGCATAAGAACGCTTTGTAAATGTTTTTTTCCCCAACATTTCACCACCTCTTTCATACATGAATGGCTTTTCATAAGCACGGTTTTACCTATTTCTATTGCATCAGTACTTGGGTAACTTTTTGATGAATACATAAACCTGTGTACGTCGTACAGCAAATCCAAAGAACTGAACAAATGTTCAAAGCTCAGAAGATTAACATGTTCCTAGACACTTTGTACTGTCAGTATATTTTACTCACTTGTCTCTGGGGTACCCTGTGCAATGAAAGGAATTAATTTCTATACATCCGAATACCTGTTTTTTCCAGACAGCTACACACACAAAAGATCTCCCACAAGCACACACACTGAGCTATCTATAACAGAACATAATGATGTCACGCTGTCTTGGGACAATTAACCTCCGGGGTTCAAACGCTATTGATGAAATGAATCACTGTCAACTTTTTCTACAAATCACTAATGAAGCCGAGCTGCCAGGCAGCGAGGCTCGGAGTGACGGGGGTTGATGGACCTTTCAGTCTACCCCGAAGAGCTGTGTCATGTCAGCATGAGCCTACCACTGGAAACATCATCGTGATTCATCACCTGCAGCTGATGACACAAGCACACTGGAGCCTTTTTTCCCATTGGAGTTCTGTCGGGGTCAGGTGTGAGATGAGGCTGGAGGACGGACATATTTCTCCCTGTGCAACTTAAGTCGCCGTCTTAGTCTGCATCTGCTGTAATCAGTTCAGTGCTTTCCACCACATCAGCAGCCAGAGGCCATGTTTACTGGAGACAAGGGGAAATGCAGAACTGATCAGAGCAGGTGGTTAGGCATGGGAAACCCCCCATCAACAGCCCCCTGTCCCTGGCACTCACAACAGCACCAGTCACCACTGACAGAGGTGACATTGACCCAGTGAACAGGACACAGAGACTGATTCTATACTATCTAGAAGACCGATACTGAAGAAAGGGAGACTGATTCTATACTATCTAGAAGACCGATACTGTAGAAAGGGAGACTGATTCTATACTATCTAGAAGACCGATACTGTAGAAAGGGAGACTGATTCTATACTATCTAGAAGACCGATACTGTAGAAAGGGAGACTGATACTATACTATCTAGAAGACTGATACTATACTAAAGAGAGAAGGCATTACTGATTCTGTACAGAGGACTTTCTGGACAGTATATGGAATGTTGAATGAGAGGAGTCCATATCAAGACAAGACAGAACATACATTGGAGTGTGTGTGTTTGTGCCCAGTGGGGTGGGGTATGTCTTTTCACACACAACAGGGAGATGTTGTATGATGCTTAGTCATCAGAGGACCTTTGTCACATCCCAGGGAGCCTGTGTAGCTGCTGTGCTCCGTTCTGACATCACAGACAGTGAAAGAGACACACATGCTCATGAGAGGCTGCTAGCTACAGTCCAGCTACACTTAACTCACTGGGAGTGAACTTGCTAGGTACAACCAGGCTAAACATCAAACTCTAGGAGTGACCTGCTAGCTAGAGCCAAGCTAGATTTAACTCTCTGGGAGTGACCTGCTAGCTAGAGCCAAGCTAGATTTAACTTTCTGGGAGTGACCTGATAGTTACAGCTCAACTGCACTTCACTCTCTGAGAGTGAACCTGCTAGCTACTGCTAAGCTACACATCACTCTCTGGGAGTGACCTGCTAGCTACAGCCCAACTGCACATCACTCTCTGGGAGTGACCTGCTAGCTACAGCCCAACTGCACTTATCTCACTGCGAGTGAACCTTGTGTGATACAGTGCGGAGTGTCTAGGGAGGGATACTATAGTAAATAGGCTTCAACCCAAGAGATAGTGTGCAGTGCATGTGTGTGTGTGTGTGTGAGAGCAAGAGATGCCTAGTCTCTGCCGAAGATGGTCTAAGCTTTCTAAAGCCTTTTGCTGCAGCCATCCTCCCACATGATCAATACTAACATGTCCCTGCAATTAGCTGAACACGCTCACCACACCCCACTGGAAACCCAGGGCATTTCTTCCAATTCTGTTGACTTCCTGTTCTACATGCAGGGCTGCTGGAGGAACAGAAGGTCGTTTTTACACCCCAGTGTGTTGGAGCTTTGTTACAGCATAAATGCAGCGTTCTCATCCAGTGCTTCTTTCCCTGGCTTGCAGCTTGCCTTTCTCCTGCCTTGAACTTTATTAATGGTCCAAACTGCATAGGCTTCTACATTATGGTCAAAGATTTAAATGGCCACTGTTAGGGACTTGGTATAGCTCCCCTTGTGGGATGAATGTCCACTAGGGCGTCTCCTTATTGTCTTAGTGTTTTCTTATTGCATTGTAGTTATAGTGATTACATCATCTGATCAGGTCTGCCAAGAGATGAACGTCTGATAAAAGAAACACAACGAAACATACAGTACACCCCGAAAAAATCTTTACACCATGTGTGTTTACATTTTGCTCTCATAAGTACATCAGTAGATTGGTCTGGGTGTTGAGCACAAACCACTGCGCTCCATCTATCCCAGTGGGGAATGGTATGCCAATGAATTTAACCCTGCCCTCCCCCTATGGTATCGACTGTGAATGAGAAGTCTTGCGTCAGCGAAAACTCATTGATCTGTATTTTGGATTGAAAAGTTAATTGCACATAACACACTTGAACCCAGAATGAAATTTGCTGGGGTACGCTGGAGGCTGTGGAAGGAATTGATTAAATGTACCTCAGCTGAGATTAGAGTCTGGGGAGAAGGCCTGTGAAATAAGAGAAGTATTCTGCTTAAAAAATGACTACATCTTGGTGAACATATCCAGGGCTCATTAAGGGCTTCCAGATCCAATGCAATTTTTAGACATAATGCTGTTTTAAAGCTCTGGTTTCCCCTCTTCTGGATGCTTAATGTCCTTTCAAAAGAGAAAGAGACCAATAGAAAGATAACATTGTATTTGTTAAGACACGCTAACAGTGTGCTTATCTTTACTTACTAAAATGTAATTTGGTATATTTCATGTTTTTGTTTTATGAAGATCTTTCATTTTATTATGGTTCACATTAGCCTGGGCCATGCAGACAGGTCGTCCCGAGGTCCCGCACATTAAACATACAAAACACTCCCCAATTGGAAATACATGCATACATTACAGAAATAAGATGACAATGACTAAAGAAGCAAAAATATACATTTTAAATAATACACATTTTGTTATTACCAGCATTTATCAATAGATTTGTTTCCTATGTTCTGTTTAATTGAACAGTTACTTCCATTGAACAGTTAATGCCTAGTATATACTTAATTTGTTATACAACACCAGAAAAAGGCCTTTGAACAGGTAACCTATATTTTAAATGACAGTTTGGTGGAGGATAAATCAAATGTTTATCAAATGTTTTTCCCGTTTTGTTTCAGAAAATGCTGGAGGGCTCGGGGATCCCAAAAACGGATAAGTGATGACGAGAGACGAGGCCAACCATTCAGATACTGACAAGACGAAGATAGGGCACACCTTGGATGGTTCTAACTGACGGTTTCCTTCTTACCACTGAATTAGCTGAATGCTTATTTATGCATAATATATCCAAAGTTGTTCTTTTTTTATAATTGGCTGTTAAACCAGGTTTTACACTTTTAGCCTTGGCCTTGTTGAATAGGTATTTCTGATATTCGTTTTGCTGAGTTTGTCTCTGTGTGTCTTCTAACCTACCTGCAGAACAGTTATATAAATCACTATATGTGATTAACAGAATGTATGTATGGGCCTCTTAACTAAATAGTCATGTGACATGACAAGAATAATTCTTACTGCATTTTGTACGTTATTGTCCTCAGTAAACCCCTGTTTTAAATGCATTACTTCATACCAAATGTACCAGTTCAGTCTTGAATGTAGTTGGTTCAGGATACAATACTGTGCAACTGAATTTGACTGGCATCCTTCTGATATGTAGCATTGGTCGTCGTATGGAATTCGAGGGATGGTTTGGATGGGTAGAGAAAGAACTTCAGAGCCCATAATGACATATTGAAGACCTTACCACATAACATTTTCTTATCAGCCAATCTAGTAACTTATAGTGTTAGAGATCACATCTCAATCAGAGATGGCTGTTTGATGGGCTTGTCTGATACAGGTCAGTGTCTCAGGTTTTCTGGTGTAATTCTGCACTACTCCATTGAGGTCCTTGAAACATTTTCAACATGGTATTAAACATCCAGTGTACTGTCTGAATCGAGGTGGATGGAAATAGGAATGCTAGATAAAAACTGTTAATTATACTTGTGCGGAAGTTGTAAACGTGCCTCAGCCTCTGTAACTGGCATTGTCTGTTTCTGTCTATTCAGTGGCTGTCAATCGTAAGAGACAACACTTATTGCTTGGAATGTATGGCAATGAAATGATGTCTTCTGGAGTCACAATAGTAGACACGCACTCTTTAACACACCCCCTGAAAGGGATAGTGCCTTTGACAAGACATTATACTTTTAATTTGTCTTATATGCTGGACACACACAGAGTTTGCACGTATAAAAAAATCCAAAAGTTATTGTAACAATAAAGGAACATCCATTTTCTCCAATAAATAAATATACAAGTATACATCTCATGGCACTGGTGGTTAACTGCGATCACCTCGTGTCCCTGGTCAGAATTGGTCGCTTACACTGTGGTTCTCAAACCTCTCCCGGGGACCCCCAGCTGTACGTTATATTAGATGTATTCCAGAGACAACACAGCTGTATCAACTCATATGCTTATAATGAAACCTTCGAGTGCTTAATTCTGCTGAGATAGTTCAGGGATACAACATTTGAGATATCTGGGGGTCCACCACAAGTTTGAAATCATTGCCTTATGTGATGGAGAAAGTCATTGGCTCATCGGCTCCAGCCCTGGACAGTCAATCTCTATATAAACTATTAGAATGAATGACCCGATTCAGTTTATAACGCATCCGAGTTGCTGCTCCTGCTGAAGTAAATACCAGGAGGACGTTGGCTTTCCAGGAACACATTTGGATGCCCTGTTCAGGGGTTACTGGTGTAATGTGGCAGCTGCATTACTGTAGCTACCTTGTAAATCATAGTGGAGTACCTTTCAGCAGGGGCCTCCCTGCAGTTTTAACTCGTCTTCTCTGGACTGGAGGGAAGTCAGGTCTCGATGGCTGAGTTTTCGCGGCTGCCATTTTGATTAATTTCCACGAATAGGTCTTTTGACCAATCAAATAATCAGGTCCTTCAGCAAGTCACTCTGGCCAAGAGTGTCTGCTAAATGACTATATAACAATGCATGATGACAGGAAGGCATTCCCAAGACCAGGACACCAAAAACGTTTCAATTTCTGTATGAGAAAACTTTAACAGTCCTTGAACACAAAAATGAAATTCATGTTTTTTTTCCACAACATTTTATTTTGGATATTACCATTGCTATATGTAACTTTTGACAACAGGTATCAACTACAGAATAATACATTTAATAATTCTGCCATTTCACCCTCACCCCTTATTTTCTTTTAGCCAGTAAATGGTTTGGTCCAGTAACGTATTCTGCGGGTGGTTCTGTTTCTTCCTTCGATGTCCTTGGATCGATAATGTCAAACATACAACACATGCACATGTCAATCACCTGTTCACATCTGGAAAAGACAACAGTCAGAGACTTAATGACATGAATATAATCATGTTTTTCCATCACACGAGACACCCATTACTAATAAGGCTATACTTACAGCTATGCACCAAATGGTTCACTCCGCTGTTTCTAAATATAGAGCACCATATTTACATCTCTATTTACATACATTTCGTTTAAAAACAAAAAAAATACACAAGATATCTTTCTCCTTTTGTTTTTAGTCCGATGAGCCTTTTAGTCGAAGGCTGGTTTGAAATATAAAACAAAAATATGTCTATTTACAGATAGCTGCAACATATAGCTTATTGCCAATGCCCTTAGATGATCTCCCCAGACATCTGCCCCACAGCACTCCCTCTCACTATGCCCGGGCCTTTAAAGCTTGCAGAAATTAGCCTCTCCTGAAAGGTCAAGTGTCCCTACTGAACCACTGATCTTGAATGTGAGAACGTCCTTCCACCCTTCACCCTAGTGTCCAGTCAAGTGGGTATGACACACACACACACACACACACACACACACACACACACGTTCTTCCCCAAGAGGAGACTCATGGGCCTGCTTCAACACATTTTAAAACAGCAGTTTGTTCAGAAGTCAAAAAATAAACTTTTTTTTAAACATATATACATACTTAAAACAGCCTTTTAAAAACAAACTAGCCTGCCAGACAGAAGACTAGTTACAGTAACATAAAGTAAATCAGTCTTACAAACCCGAGACGTGGCTGAGTGCATATGGGTCAACTCCAATTCATATACCCAATAGTTTTCCGCTAAGTACATTTTCCTTTCGTTTCTCGTGCCATTCTATGGATTTTATTTGCAGTTCTACACATCGTGAGCTGGTAAACAACAGTAAATGAATGACATGACCAAAATGTGAATGGGGCCAAATCTACCTCAGACAAAACCAAGTGGTCCTGCCAGCTACATCCAGGCCAAGCATGGGGCAACACTACTGGTCCATTTCCTCTCCTTCACATTCCATTCTTTATTTTTATGCACTTGAATAATTTCAGAAGTTAGCCCAATTTGCAATTAGCAGTAGTACTTTCAATCGAGTAACATTTTACTCAATTGATTGAAACAATGTCAGTGTGTAGGTAAGTGGATTTACTATATCGTCATTAGTATAGTAGTATTTTACCTGAACAGCAACATTTAGGCTGCCTGCTTCATCCCCTAATAACCAAACAAGGCTCAGTCACATGGACCAACAAAAGGGATTTACAAGGGGTTCTGAAAGACACTCCGGTGACTAGCAACAGGAAAACAGGTTGTACGACCCACCCACCCCACGAGCCCACAAGTCTTGTCTCAAACAAATTCCCACACCAACTTAGGAAAGGTGTTAAAACCACAAGTGGCTCTCTGACAGGGGCAATGGGTAAACAGGTGTTAAATATCAGCTGTTCCAGGCCAGGTGAAAAACATCCTGACTAATAGGTACCACCCCTAATCAGGTCACCTGCATCAAAACCCATAACATTGCCTAAGAGGATTGCGTCTACATTTAAATAAAGACTGCTCTGTAGACTTATTTTGCCAAATGAAAGTCTCTCTGTAACGCCAGTTACCCAGGTGTTTTCAAGTTGTACTTGTTAGTGGGGGTTTGCGCACAATTCAGCTTGCATTGAAATTAAATCAGTGAGAGCTGTTTAAATGAGCCATTTAAAAGTAAATCTTTAATTTCATCCACTTAAATAAGAAACAATATGAAAATTGCTTGGCCCGAGTGCAATAAAGTAAAAGCATGTTTGACAGTGGAGCTCAATCATTACTGTACAATGGCATTACTGAATCAAGTAAAAATAGCTTTGCGCCACCAGGTTTGTTAGCTGGTCAATGTTCAAAGACTGCATGGAGAAGGCTTGTCTCAACATGAAGGGTGCTACTTCTCCAGACCCATCTGTGGTCGCTCATAAATCGGTCCCCTAGCCCTCCCACTAATTATTAAGAAACCGTTGTGATTGGCTTCCAATAGAGGTTGCTATGTGTGGGCGAAGCCGTGGTCAAGTGGACACATGCCTTCCCATCCAACCAGGGTTCAATACCATCCCTTACCTTCATGTCACCAACAGGCTCCCTCTGATCCTACTGTCAATAAAAACCTTGATAAAAACAATTACTACTTAGGTAGTTTAAAGGGTAGCAGGAAGTGTTCCTGGAATTACACTTCAGTCGGTATTCATTGCAGGTGTTTTAAAAGATAAAATATTTACAAAGTGCTTTGTTAAACAGAACATCTCTTTTTTTTTATTCTCTTCGTGGAAAGAGGTGGGTGCCCACTCCAAAGGCCATGACAATGAGTGGCGATTAGCGGTCTCAATGAGGGGAGGTTTGAAAGAGACAAGATGGCAGAATGAACGTTGTGGAAACACTTCATGAACTGAACATTGCTCTTAACAGAGCAAACTTCAATTTAAATCCTGTAACTGGACACTTACATTTAGAAGATACATCTTAGCCCGAATCATAAACAATTTAGCATTTAAGTCCAGGTTGGTTTGACTTTCCTGCTGCACTTCAAACCACCTAAGCTGCAACCTTGATTGGAAGCTGTTAACAAACAATAGTTTACTAACAGTAGCTGTACACCTCCCAGCTGAATCCACACATTCCACTGCTAGTGGGTAGAAATATCAGGACTGGATTTAAGCAGTAGACCAAAATGCTATATTTAAGCGCCGTTTCAGCCACCGTATGACCCTACTTACCCACTGCAAAATTTGGTCCTTTTTAGTCTCAAAATAATCTATTTAAATCAAACCCATTTCCATATTTCTGTTTATATAAATGCCATCAACTCACTTCAATTGTAGTTAAGTGCTATTACCTCATCTCATTCGAAGGGGGGGGGCAAAAGGCTAAAGTGATAGTAGCAAACTAAATGACCCCTAGCAGCATGCGCCTCGTACGTCATGTGTCTTTGTGAAGGGGGTGGGGGGACGTTCCCAAAGAAATAAAAATAAACAGTTTGAATATTTTAAGACAACAGCAGAAGGCAGGTTTTGATGGTGAGTTGTTCTGAGGTCGGACGTATGCTACATTGGTGACTGTGGTCGGACATGGTCGCCAGGCAGAGTTAGGACAGAGGGTGTGCGGCCGTCATATCACCTGACAGCAGCTGGCCTGAGAGGATGTACACAGCAGCCCTTCTCTGGGGCTGTGCTGGATGTTAACAGATATGGTCTTTTCACACAGAGGTAGCTGGAGAACATTGTTTTTCAGGTTGTTCAGCTTATTCTTCTCCTTGGTGGCCAGGGCCAGTTCGCTAAGTGCTGCCGCCGTTTGGTCCGCGTACACCCCTGGGTTGGTGACGGCCGTGGTGGGCAGGGCCATGGTATCGTACTCCAGGTCCAGGCTGCTGCTGGAGCCGATGCACATCTTCCAGGAGGACCTCTCCTGGGTCTTGACACTGACGGCTGACAGGCTGCTGGACAGGCTGCTGTCTATGATGAACTTGCCCACCCCTCCTGACAGGCTGGGGCCCCCACTCCTACCCCTCTGCTGTAACTGGGAGCTGAGACACAGGCTCATGAGCTTCAGCCCCTCTACCAGCTCTGCAGCCCTGTGAGCCCGTATGGACCCTGAGCCCGAAGATGAGTGGTTACTATTAGAACAACTGGAAGGGGAGCCCTGTCCCTTACCACCTCCTCCCCCACCTCCTCCTCCACCTCCTCCTCCACCACCACCACCACCACCACCGCCACCACCTCCAGGAGGACTGCCCTTATCTGGTCCTGAGCTGCCCCCCTCCCCGGGGGGTTTGCTCTGCCCCCCACTGCTGCCGCCCCCGTTTCCCCCTGAGTTCCCGGGCGGGTCCTCACTGCTGTCCCTGCGGTTCCAGCTGTAGGTGAAGCCGGTGTCCTTGTCCAGGCGCCGCCGGTGGCTCTCGGAGTCGTCGTCGCTGGTCTCGGAGCTGGAGCAGGACGAGCCGCGGCCTTGGCTCTTACGGCGGTGGTAGCGTTTCTGAGTGGTGCCAGGCGACCCGGCCGCCGCGGCCGCCACGTTCATCTTCAGCCGGCTGAGTTTGGGCGGCAGACCCTCGTCCATGTCGAAGTCGTCATCCGACTCGCCCTCCTCCTCGAAGATCTGATTGAGAACCGGAGCGCTCTTCCTGGAGGTCAGGCGGTTGGTGATGGACGGAGGCTTGCGACGCAGGATCACCTGAGTGGACAGCGGGGACGGGTCCAGCTCCTCTTCCTCCTCTTCGTCCTCCTCCACCCTGAACAGACAGGTGCGCTGCTTGGCGGAGGTGGAAGGTGTCGGGGCCGTGGCTCCAGATCTGGCAGGCCCAGAAATTGGGGGGGCAGGGGCACCGGAGGCCCCAGGGTCACACTCATCCCTGCGAAGCTCCAGCAGGCCCTTGGTGCGATGTCCGTTGAGGAGGTTCTCAGTACTGCGGGCGGGAGACTGGGGACCGCCAGAATGGGAGATGGACGAGGCTGCCAGACTGTCCTCGATGTCCTGGTGCATGTCAATCTTGGTCGGCCAGGACTGCCTGGAAGGGCAAAAGAACAGACAACAATCACCACATTGTACATAATGCAGTGACTCACGATGAGAGAATACTAAACAGCCTTTTAGTATTCACTACTGAACTGCTGAAACTGGTTAAAACACTAAAAGCTTGGTGGGTCCTCTGTGGTCCTTTCTGACAGGACTCTCCAGTAGCACTCAGTTGCCGTGGGTGACCAGTGGGATGAAGATGGTCCAGAATGCCCTCTCACTACTGTCGCAAGTGCAACATCTGCATAATGTCTTGAATGTGAAGTGAAATGTAAGAGGAACGCTGCCAAATCCCGACTCCACGTGGTCATAACACAATTACTCCCAAGGTAGTCCTGTTTGTCATGAGAGTGCCTTGAACCTCCCACAGCGTTGCCCTGCGGCGGAGACTTGGCCGCGGCGCCACCCTCTGTGCTTGATCTGCTCCCATCCCATTTAATTCAGCCAGGCTTTCAAAGGCTTAACTACCGCAGAGAACCTCAACCACACAAGGACACGTGCGGAATTGCCAGGATGATACAATCACAATGCTTCGGATTTAATACGAGGTGCATCGTGGTTCTCAGCATTCTACATCTATCATGTTTTAAGGAAAAAACATATTGATTTGATATTCCAAACATATTGCTCACCATGTCTGACAACCATGAGACATTTCGATTTGATTATCTGATGGAAATGAAAGGGCACAAACTTGCACAAAATGTGAATGGAATCATTGGCAAGGTGATACGATATCATGAACACAAAATCAGAGTAAGCCACCGTATTTATCTTTTCACCTATCACCTGCACACACAGAGCTCACAATCTCCATTAACTCCCTCAGACAGATTCTACAAACAATCCCTGATGCAGTCTGCTTGATAAAGGTCAGCCAGAAGCATTTATTGTAAACTTCAACAGATTCACACACAGGAGTCGTCCGGAATATTGGACGGTAGGCATTCATACTAGCTCATTTTTAGACCACGTTCAAACTAATAATATGTTGAGTTGTTTTGGAGCGTGCGCCTGTTCATGGAGAAACGTGGAGAGGCAAACATTTGGCCTGCCGCCCTGGGGATGGTGGCCTCAGCTCCATGTAGCCTTGTCACAATGGGACTTGGGACTACCGTGTCTCTGCATCGGTGGACTCGGATGAACGCTGTTTCTGGCATATTCAGAGACATGACGTAGACACAGTGAGCTAAAACGGATAAAACCTCAAACAGAAAGTGCTGCGTTTTTATCCTCTATGACAACAACGTTGCCTAAAGCAGCACCGAGAGTTTCTATGCTCATTAAGTACAGTACACCGCTTAATTATCAAAAACCATGTCAAGTGAACGGAGAAGCTCCAGGCGGAACAGCATATCTGATCCGTGTTGCTGTACCATATAATCCAGTGACTTTGGCTGACATGCTACTCCTGCACCAGGGGGGCTGTGACCCATGAGCTAAAAATGGGCCAGCTCTCTTGGAGCACCTGTTTGCCCATGTGTTTCTGGTCAAATGGGTTAGAGCGGGCAGGCCAGGGATACAGAGGGGGCCGCTTTTGCCTGCAGCATTGGATCTCGCTCTTCTTCCCATTGCTCTTTGGCTCCGAAACGCCTCGTCTGACTCCCTCTCTGCTGAGAGGGCAACCAGACTCCCATTTTCTAGGTCACTCAAAAGCAATTACTGTGGACAGCCTTTAAACACATTTGTCTCCACATGGAGGAATCACATGACAGAGCAGCGTGGATGTAAGCTAGACCCAGGCAACAGTGCAGTGTGAGATGTCCTCCTGTAACCATAATCCATGAGCAATCATCATCATTTTGAAAGGTCCAATAAATGAGTGGGCCTTGGTGATGCAGATGCTGGGTTCTGGTGGGTTCTACCCACAGGGGAGATCTTTCATGGGTTCGCAGGTATATGTTCCATGTGCATATGGGTTGCTATGACAGTTACCGGAACTGAGCCTTGATGTTGCTGGGGCTGGAAGAGCGTGTTTGGACCTCCTTCTCTTGTTTCTCCCTCAGGATCCTCTCAGCCAGGAGGAAGTAGGTGGCAGTGATGTGGTTATACTTGTTAGTCTCCAGGGCTCTGCAACAAGGACAGGGGCAAACATGTTAGCACAGGATGGCAGAGACAAGGCCAAGGAGAGGATTACACACACACACACACACACACACACACAGAATCTCAGTGCAGCGCAAACCCAATCAGGTGGGCATCTAAAGAAGGCCTTTGAATGACACATTTCATGGAAACAAACCAAAATAATTGCTAACACACCTCCCTTGACAGCCATTGGGTTTAGCCTACACTACCTTGTGTTAATGGGTAAACAAGTGAACGTGTTAGCCCTGCGCGTGCGTGCGAGCGTGCTTAGGGTGGGTGTTTTAATAGGACAATCATCTCTGGAATGACTGGGAAGTGGGAGTCAACCCGCTGGCGTGTGCCGAGGACTTCCACCCCACCAGTCTCCTTATCCGTAAAGCCCTTCCTTCAGAGTGCTTTAGTAAAGGCCACCAGTGTTCCTGTCAGGGACCTCTTTGATCCCTACTGTGTGTCTCTGTGGACTTGAAACACAGCCGGCAGCAGCGACAGCAAGCATGTTACAAATCACATACATGATTCATTTTCAGTGTGGGAGGCGAACACAGGGCTGCTGCTGGATACAAATGCAATTACAGTCAAACACTCTGGGCTATTATCCTCAGATGATCAGATTGAAGTGTTTTTTCTTTGGGTGGGGTGGGGGGGGGGGGTAAAAGACAGATGTAGACACAGTTCAGAGATTAAATGAGCGTTGTCTCTGTTTTATTGAGGCATCTGATGACTCTCAGTAGGACGAACTCAGTTGGGGTCGCTAGCCTAGTGTTGTAGCCCAAGGGCAGCAGCTCGGCAGAAGGCTGGGCTTGGCAGTATACCACATATACAGTGCTAGCAAGGCCGGGGTCGTGGCTTTCATTCCCACTGTGGGCTGCACGAAAAAGAATGAACATGTGAAGGCATTTGAGAGGAAATTGAATGATGCCCAGCTATCAAAGCCTTCTTGGGGGGGGAGAGGCATTTTTAATAACACTGGTTTGGTTTCTGTGGCAGTGTGATGGGAAGCTTGTAAGTTGGATTCATTACCCTCGGTCCCTCTGTATGAGCATATATGATATACATGTACAATATGCTGTATAGGTTGACTGCAGGTATTGGCCTTGCAAGCATCATGCTCTACTAACTAAGATAAATGGGATTCATATTTTTGGATATATCAGGTCCATTAATACTACAAATCTTACTTCAGAAGAGCTGACCAGGTTCTCCGAGATTCTCAGATGTTGTCTGGCAATTGTCAGTTAATTCTTGATTTACTATTATTGAGGCTTCTACCTTCCTGACCTCCCATGTAGGTGGTAGTTCATGCAGTCTCTTTCTGACAGTTGACTCATGCACTTTGACATTGATTGTGGGAAGACAGGCCTACAGATCTCTTGATGCTACCCTGGGGTACTTTGAGACTTCTGCTACCTTCTTTAGCTTAGCTCTTGGTCTGAATTTGGTGTAAGGACCTAGATTGCCAGTGCCTGAGAATATTCCACATTTGTAGATCTGTTTAACAGTGGAATGATGTACTTCAAACCCTAGACTCAGGGCATCAAACATCTGATTCTGAGGGTCTCGAATAGGTCTTTTGATTTTGCCATGCATTACCACACACCAATTTGTTTAAGACTAAACCGGACAAATTCTAATCTTCATGAAAGGTTGGACCCTTCAAATTGACAACGCTCTTCTAATTCTCTGCCCCTATTTTGGTGCAACTGACTCTAGTTTTAGCCATTTTAAAGCTGGTGCTACACTAACACAAAAGGAAATTGCATTTCTGTTACATATGTTTTCAATATTTCATTTTTGTGCGATTTGTAAAATTGGGTTCAGCTGAAATGACCATGTAAATAAAAACTCAATATATTTTTTCACAAGACTACCCCTCGTCTTATGTTCATTTGAGGCCTCTGATTAACATTTCCTTGTAAATGTCAAAGCTTGCAAAAAGTGTTATTCATTTGCTTTTGTTAGCATTATTAGCCAACTGTGTACATGGGACCATTTACATTTTCTTAGCATTCTGGATACTTGCAGCAATTTTTGTTTAAATAAATTCGTTGGAAAGCACAGAAGAGAACATTATTATTTTTCTCATCAATATAAAGTGAAGGTCCTGATTCCAGGTGTTTCTTTAAAGCCTGCTATGTCAGGTCACTCACATGTGCTGTTCAGAGAGACAGAATAGTGTAGCTTCAAGAGAGACAGACTATTTTGCACATTACTTTAACACCATCTCCATCTCTCTATGTTACATTAGCTCCATCTATTCCATCCACTGCCAATCAGCCTCTAAACTGGGCTCTATGTTGGCATTGTTTACAAGGAGCAACTGTGCTCCACTATTGAAAGATCTAGGCACACAAACACATTTAGGAGCACAATGATATTTGGAAGTAATTTAAATTGTCTCTAGTGTTGACAATTAATCAAAACAATTATGGACTATTACAAGGAACAGAAAACTAGACTAACAAGAAACAAAAGTCTCTTCTTTATAATCCACTTAAAAATACATCTTGTTTCTTGCAACGGTCTGGACATTGTGCATAGGTGTGCTCGCCCAATAATATAACACAATGTTTTTTGGCAATGTGCGTTTGTAAATGAGGCACCTGGCACACTGAACTGAGCCACCAGTCCACCACAGGTTTCAGATGCTCTCTACAGGAGGCCCTGCCTACAGAACACACAATGGGATACACCTTCAATCTGCAAGCACAAGAATGTTTCTCTTCTCACAATGAGCTGTATTTACATGTTCTTCCGGCTTTAGCTCTTGCACTGTCACTGGCTCGCGGAGCAAAGGAGTTGCAAACACTGCTGTTCGTGCAGGCAGAAGCTTTGTCTTGCGCTGTTGGTGGCTTAACCACATCCACAACGGTCTGGAGCCTGTTCTTACCACTTAAAATAACTTTTTCGTTCCAAACAATGACTCAATTTACCAGATTCAAGCACTGAATTGGTAGTAAAACCTTGTGCTTTCATTCTCCATGAGGTAGGCTATAATTGGCTTGTTGACTTGTTGCTGTGCGTTACGGTATGAACAGTTATTTGGGTGGTTAACAACTACGCATTTAAACCGCCCAAACACTACAACCACGGGAGTGTTCGTTTTAAGGATCGAAATCATCACTTGCTCATGTGGAAATACTTCCTACGTTTGCCTACCAGATTTGTTGCATACGCAAGCCAATCTGTCGCACTGTAGAGCCATGCCGAACAGCTGCTCTCTCAACAGTTAGGCTCGTTGGGATGCAGAGTTCTCAGGAGATCCTTCTATCCTGTAAGCGCTGCCTCAACAGAACAGCAGTCACAGTCCCTGCGTGCGTTGACTTACTCCACTATGGCCTCGCGGTCTGCGATGTCGCCCAGCACCATGCGCTGTATGATACCGTTGTGCTCCTCTTCGGACAGGCTCTTGTGGGACACCAGGGGTGTGTTGAACTTGGTGGCGGGTGACGGGTCCACCCCCTGCAGCCAGGCATGACTCTCGATCTGCTCCAGGGAGGCACGGCCCTTTGGATCCCGCTGCAGCATGCGGCCCACCAGGCTAGAGAGAGAAGAGGATCACAGACTGAGCAACAACACGATTTCTGCGTCACGGATTGGGACGACTGGTTTGCTTCGGCATTGGTAAATGTTTTTCTCATGCCAGCAAAACGTATTAATTGCACTACATGACAGAGAATAACAAGAGTGAGCAAGAGAATGGAAAGGATTGATTTAGAGAAAGGAGTTGGGGGGGGGGGGGGGTTGTAGAGCGCCATGGCAGTCTTACTGGCATTATTAGAAACAGGTCAATTTGACCCCCTTATGGAAAATATAGAAAATCCCTGGGAACCATTGACCCTGAACATCACAATCCTATGCCCTTGTTTGCTGGGGACCACAACAACACTCTGCAGGCAGGTAGCCATGATGTTCTAACACTAGAAACCTTAGAGCTCCCATCTATTTATACATATTCATCTATTAAATATGAACGCCGGGCTACGGCCCTCCATTAAGTCGCTATGCTACAAAACATCTGCCGCTATACATTAGAGCTAGCTGGCTTGGTTTGCTAACAGTCAGAGTAGAAGTTACACTGAAGCAATATGGCTCTGAGGTGTGTGGTATATGGCCATTATGCTGTGGTTAAGGGCAGTTCTTATGCACGAAGCAATGCAGAGTGCTTGGATACAGCCCTCAGCCATAGCATTTTGAACATATATGATACCCTGACTGGTTACCAGAACAAATAAACAGCAAAATACATTCTATATACAACTTGTGCTTTTCCTAAAAAAAAGTTGGGATGCTGGATAAAATGTAAAATAAAAAAAATGTAATGATGCATATCATTTAAACCCTATGTTCAATCGAAAATAGTACACAGACAAAATATCAAATGTTAAAACTGAGGCACTTTATAATTTCTTGAGAAATCTATGCCCACGTTGAATTTGATGCCAGCAAAATAATCCAAAACAGTTGGGACAGAGGCTCCAAAAGACAAAACCTGGTCGAATATCACACAACTTATTTGCTCAATTGGCAACAGGTCAGTATCATGACTGGGTATTAAAATTAGATTAGATTAAACTTCATCATCACTGAACAGTATAACGAAATGCAGTTAACATCTAACCAGAAGTGCAAATAGAAGAAAGCAGAAAATTTACATGCACTTACATGTATTACGTAAATGTATATTACCAGTGGAATGTATAGATGGGCAATGAAGACAAATGTAGTATAAATGGCAGTACTAAATGTGCAATGCAGGCAAATAGAGAAGGGCAGAACATGTACAAGTATTAAGTGTATAGTGTATGTTCCAAGTGAGATAAACAGTTGTGTGGGTACAGATGGCAATTCCAAATGGCATTCTAGATGTACAATCAAGGCAAATTGAAGGAGTAAGGTAGCATGTGCAACCAGGATGCAGTTAAAACTCTACCACACAAAGAAGAAACCATACATTAACAAGATCCAAAACCACTGCCTCCTTCTCTGGGCCCAAGCTCATTTAAGGTGAACTGAGGCAAAGTGGAAAACTGTCATGGGGGCCGACAAATCAAAATGTGAAATTATCTCTGGGAATCATGAATACCATGTCCTCCAGACAAAAGACCATCCTGCTTGTTATCAGCGCACTGTTTAAAAGCCAACATTCCGTTATGGTATGGGGGTGCATTATGTTATCTGTGAAGACACCATTAATGCTGAACTATATTTGCAGGTTTTAGAGCAACATATGCTGCCATCCAGCCAACTTCATTGTCAAGGAAGACCATGCTTATTTCAGCAAGACAATGCCAAACCACATTCTGCACGTATTACAAAGCATGGCTCCGTAGTAGAAGTCTGGGTGCTAAACTGGCCTGCCTGCAGTCCAGACATGTCACCCATTGAAATCATTTGACACGTCATCAAATGAAATATGCGACAAAGGACCCCCCGAACTGTTGAGCAACTGATATCCTAAAGCAAGCTATAATGGGGGAATATTCCACTTATAAAACTACAGCATTTGGTCGCAGTTTCCAAATGTTTACAGAGAATTGTTAAAGGAGACGTGATGCAACACAGAGGTAAACATGCCCCTTTCCCAACTTTTTTTAAACAAGTTGCTGGTATCAATTTCAAAATGGGCATGGGCAATGGGTCTTTAAAGACAAAATTGGTGCAAGATGTCTGCTTCATTGTTTTGCTACATGTTGACAAGAGGGGACCTTTGACCCCTGAGCCAATCTGAAGTCACCACAGTGTTCATAGAAAGTGATTTGGCACAGTGCAGTAACTGGTTAGGTATAGTAATAATATCATTTTGTGAGGTTCCTGGCAATTCCCATCACTGAAAAGAACAATAGGCTTATACTGCCTGGCTCAAAGTGTTTGAAGATAGGATTGAGTGCCAATACAAACACGCAGAAAAGGCATCAGCTTAGAGGATGAAAACGATGCTGGCAAACTGAAGTCGGTCACTGCTCAACGGCTTATATGTGATACGCAAATAAAATGTGTGAAAACAGAGATTTCATTTTAATGAGATTATGACAGCTATAATAAAACCAGATAGAGACTAATCACTGGAAAACCCATCTTCATTAAAAGTAGCCTGATGTCTGTAAGCCTGATGCTCCTCCTGAGCCCTGCAGTCCACCCCACTTGGTCCCTCAGCCCAGTCAGTCAGTCAGTCAGTCAGTCTGGCAGGCAGGGGGATTTGTCAGCAGAGCGGCAGACACAGATAAGAAGAACTCAACCTCTTTTTTTAATAACCCCTGTCAGCTTCCATTTACCTCTGCCGGCCGTGATGTGGACTGCGAGACAAACGCACGCGCCCAGCCGCAAACACGCTCAAGCACGTACACAAGATGCACATCAACTGGCAACATTCACAGCTGGCGTATAAATTACAAATTACATTTGGCTACCAGTTGCCTCTGTCAGCCATCAACGGATAACAAGCCTGTGACTCGATGTGCACAACATTCATCTGAACATGAACATTACTTCCTGCTTGTGACCCTGAGCATGTTACAGACGGCCAGATTCATACCTGGCTTCAAGTACAATTTCGTGACCCACTCCAGCGTTACTCTTCCTGCCTGGCTTGGCTCGTCTCTACCCATTCCCACTCTTCTCTCTGGGGAAGATGACAGGAAACTGCTATGGGGATATTTATAGTAACCTCCTAGGCAATAGGCATGCCTGCTGCATCTCTCCATACTATAACAGCAGGCAGGAAGCCAGGGAGAGGAAGAGGCAAAGAAAATAAACAACGTGAGAGCAAGAGAGCGAGAAGATAGATCATTTGGATGCGTTTTGGGAGCAATGTGCAGGCGTCTCATTTTATTAATTGCTCACTATTTTTATAAGCTATTTGACTTCACACGCAGCAAAAAAGGTTAGGCCCAGTTAATGAGAAAATACCTTTTCACTCAATTTTTCAAGAGAAAAAAAGATTTTTCTTTCACTCCAAAAGACCAAGAATGATAAATAATGTCTACCACTCCTCAGAGGTCATATGGGGGTGAGCCTGTATACAACAAATGAATCGGGGTTGACAAGAACCCCAATCAGACTTGCTATGAACAGGCCCAATGAACAGAACAACGGAAACATACAGGGTACCATTCCCAGTGATTGGCTCAATATGAACAGCCCCTTCACGTCACGCAGAGAAACTCCAGTTTACACATCTAATGCCCACAACATTTACAGATTTATTAAAACGGGGAAGGACCAAAACAAACAACTCTGGGATGAAATGCAAACAAACTCCTGAATTATTAGCTGTGGCAAGTAAAAATGTTGGCAAGACACGGGGAGAGTGGAGCAGAGACAATATTCTAATGCAAGAGAAAACCGCTAATCCAGCAGCTTGGCAGTACAGCTCAATCCACAGAGCACCCTCTTATCTATGGGGTGGGGGGGAACTAGCCAAGAGACTTTTGGAGAAAAACCAAAAGAATACCACCTATAAACTATTCCAATAATGTAACTAGTCTTTCTTCCTCAAGAGACCAATGAATATAGGATACATACAGTTGTGCTCAAAAGGAGAATTGGTAATATATGTACCATTTGCAAAGAAAACATGTGTGATCAAGCAAAACATGTCTTTTATTTCTTATGGGATTCACATTCAACTGTAGGTCATAACAGAATTGCATAATCATGAAACAAAACATGACAACAAATAAAAAAAAGAACTGACCCCTGTTCAAATGTCTACATACCCTTAGTTCTTAATACTGTGTATTGCCCCCTTTAGCATCAATGACAGCATGCAGTCTTCTGTAATAGTTTTCTATGAGGCCCTGAATACTTGCAGGTGGTTTGGCTGCCCTTTTGTCTTGGTAAAAAACCTCCAGGTCATACAAAGTCTTTGGTCGTCTTGCATGAACCGCACATTTGAGATCTCACCAGAGTGGCTCGATGATGTTATAGTCAGGAGACTGATGGCCACTCCAGAACGTTCCCCTTTTTCCACTGTAACCACTGGAGGGTCAACTTGGCCTTGTGCTTAGTCATTGTCGTGTTGGAAAGTCCAAGAGCGTCCCATGCGCAGCCTGTATGTCTTCTGAGTATACCTGTGGGTTTTTCTTTGTATCCTGAAGCAGGCTCAGTATCTAGCCTACTCAGTGCTTCCACGTGAGAGCTAACATACACATCGACTACATAGACACTATAATAAACAGACATTAAATGCAATTTAAAAAGCCACTGGTGTGAGAAATGTACCTTTAATTGCCATTTTCACCAGTGTGTGCCACCTTATAACAAGGCCAAACATTCAAGGGTATGTAAACTCTTGATCGGGGCAATTTGGGTGATTTCTGTTTGAAAAGCAGCCAAACATCATCATTTGAAAAGCAGCCAAACATCAATGCGATACTAAATGGCTTCATAAGATCACTATCATATTTATATGCATGACCAGTCATATTTTCTACATCGATGCCAAAATTTCACAATTTCTACCAGGGTATGCAAACTCATGAGTACAACAGTACAAGAATTGGTTGGGAATTTATGGCATGTGTGCTTTTTGGCTGTTCATCCCCAGCCTACGCGGTCCAGAGCTATGTTGCTAGGTGGAACACGATGCCAAAATATCACATCTCTGATCTGTGATTTTGGTATTAGTCGGCCCAAAGTAAGTTTAGCACACCGCCGTAACTGGTTAAAAGAGCCAAAGTAAGTTTCAGGAGTTTCAGTTTCAAGGTTTATTTGTCAAATGCACAGAACGACACAGCATCATCCTGCACAATGACGTCCCTGTGACAGTAAAAGTACGTTTTGGTAGTTTCCATCCCCCTGGTCCCATCACATGTCCCTGTGATTCGGTGTTCTGCGGTCAGAGCCGGTCAACTCCCCGTACATCTTGGCAATCCAGTTTCTCACCACACACCTTTTATCCTCCACGGGTGCATCAGAGGTCCCACCCTCGTCACCAGCTAATTAGCACAACGTAGGAGTCGGTCAGGCCTGACTATACAGGTCTGTTAACTAACCTGCATTAGGGGACCTATATGTTCTGCGCTCCTCAATGTCTCAACCTCAACTCTAGAAGCTAGGCTCAACATTATTAAATGCCAGCTCAAGTCTGCATAAATCTACTTCTAAATTAACTGTGTCTAAAACCCAACATCCCCCTCTTCTGGAATAGTTGACAGACAGTTGTATACAATCAGTGTTACAGTGATACAATGTAGTCAGTGGGGAGCATTAATTCACTCCTGTCCGCGGCAGCAATCCTTTACGGGTGTTACTGTGGTATGGTAGTGTGGCCCATCAGGGCGTCCAAGGCACTGAACAAGGTTGTATTATAACTGTAATACTGCCATTTTATTGAAGGTGGTTGCAATGCAGGATGACTGTCGTGTAACTATTTAGGAGGTCCCAGATTTAGATGTTTTTATCCACTTTGAATCGACTGACCTCTGGACTAATCGAATACTCGAAAAAAAATTGCAGCCTGGCTGTGTGGGACTAGTAGCCAGCCACCGGTGCTTCACCCGCCAACAGGAGGCAGCTGTCAGTTACTCCCTAGTTGAGAGGGCTGTGTGGGACTAGTAGCCAGCCACCGGTGCTTCACCCGCCAACAGGAGGCAGCTGTCAGTTACTCCCTAGTTGAGAGGGCTGTGTGGGACTAGTAGCCAGCCACCGGTGCTTCACCCGCCAACAGGAGGCTGCTGTCAGTTACTCCCTATTTGAGAGGGCTGTGTGGGAGGGACCGAGTGGCTCACACGTAGCCCCACACCAAACACACACATGTAGCGTTTGATGTCAGGAAAACAGTGACTCACATTATCATTTTGCAAAGTCATGATTAAAAATTTTTGTTTTTGAAGACAATGCTGACGCGACTCATTTCTAATGTACGATGCAACCATTTCGTCCCAGTCTGAATTGTTGTTAGAAGTCTACTGTTAACATGAACTCAAATAACAGCACCATACACTATCCAGCTCCATTGGAGGTTTCAGTACTACAAAGCTGGGTGTGGAGAACAGAATAAGCCTCAGATTTATTTTCTATTACATCTGTACTAATTTATTCATTATTATATTGCCAGGCAAAACATTTATCGAACACTGCTTTATAGACAAACGGAAAGGTTTTGCCATGTTTCTATGACGATATGTTCCGCTGCTCATTCAGGCACCACAACCACATCCCTGCAACCGACGAGTTTCTTCTTAAGCCCTCTAATGATTGGCTACAGAAATTCAGTTCTAGGGGGGAAAAACATCCCAAAAAAGTGACAAATCAATCCACCTGAATTGACTGAAAGTCACCCAAATTTAAACATTCGGGTTACTGTTGAGCAAGTACTGTTGAGCACTTGTTCATAATATTCACTTGGCTAGCCTACAATTTCCAATGGCCAACAGGTCTGTATCATATATTACATATTGTATTGTAGAATATTAAGGTATATTGTAGGGAGTGCGATCATCAGATAACCCATCCAGCCTATTCCCTACAATGCCGACGGTCAGAAATATCTAAACATACACCTTCAAATAAACCAAATACTGTACACTCATATCTACTCTCACTTACGTTTTTAGTCAAGACAAGTAATGACTTTGAATTAACTGTTACAAATCAGCATGCCAGACTGCAATCCAACTAGCCTGCTAGCTAGGCCTCTTACATTAACGCTGCACGTCTCAACATTTTGTCTCAACCACATAACAGGGTATTAAAAAATGGATGCATTAATTTGTCAGCCAACAAAAACGCCAGGTAAAATGATCAATTCAGTGAGCTAAGTAGCCTAGAAAACCACCACACTATATCATCCTAATAAAAGTATGAACCCACAGAACACTGAAACCAGCAATTTGCTATGTGAAAGATGAGAGCCCGGTTTAGAAAATGCCAGCGTAGGCTCACTAAGTGTTAAGAGTTGAGCTGTGTATAAGGGTGTTCTAACTGTCCACGCCTTGCCTCAGGTAGATGCACAGTGATGAAGCATGGCTTCACTGGTACTATTCAAGCACACTCGCCTCTGCCTTTCCCATTTAGCAACAATATTTTAGGGTAGTATAGTGCATTAGTTCCAAAGCAAGTTTGAAAATAATACCTTTTTCCAAACCTGAAATCATAACAGTTTTTTGAGTTAAAGAGAACCATCTTGTGACCACACAGAGTGGTTACTGAGTGAAAACTCATACTAACTACGCTTTAAAGGGGCAGCGTCCCATTGGCTTGGTACTGTGACACCGTACTGCTATGCTGATATTGACAAACAAAATGTATCACCTTTGTCCTCCTTTGCCGGCAGCTCTGCTTGACATCACCTGCCGGGCCGCTGGGCTCCTTCAGACAGACTCAAACAAACCTGCCTCTGTATCTGGCAGTGTGGCATATATCAAGCCTGTTTCACAAATTGACCTTGAAACCCCAAATTTAAACCCTGATAAAATGGATTAAGTGATGATAATTGTTGGTATTGGACCCAAACGTCCAGACGTAAACGACTTAGTTGATAGTTATCAACAGCGTGAACTCGAAACTAAACTGGTACAGCAGCAGCAGTCCAATTAAAACTAACTTAATGGTCTGATGACTTCCAAGTGCTTGCGCTTCCCTGAGTTCAGTGTTCCAGCTGAAACAAATTCATTTCAATCCTTTTCCTTAATAATCAATCACGCGCATGCCTAGAAGCAGAACAGAAGGCCATGGAGGAGATGGAAGGAAGACAGGTTAAATGAGCAGCTTCTGTTTATGTGTGTTGTGTGGCCATTTACAGTTTGTTTGCTTAACGCAGTCATGTAAAAAGTACGGACACCTCCCTGGAAAGTTGTCTTTATACATAGAGACATGTAATCTCCACTTCAACACTGCAGATGGATCAAAGCAACCAGAGAAGAGGCCTCCTCGGTGGGTTTGTGCCTTTAACCATCTCTATTGGCTGTGCCCAGAGACTGAAAAACATTGCCTCATCATTTGGCTTTAGCCACCTTAAAAATCTAAAGCTGTCCACTTATTAAAAGATCATTTATTCTTCAATTCAAAAACAGATGAACAGTGCAGTGTTGTTCTGGCGGATTCCCATAAAAATAGAGCCCAAAATGAATATTGCCATCTCCATGCCCATGGAATCACTTAAAACAAGCCAAATATTTCAATACCCCCACGCACGCACTCACGCACGCACGCACGCACGCACAGTCAACTGATTAATACCCATTCACCTGCATCATAAATAAGCTATACATCATATGTTTGCCAAGCTCAGCATCATTTATTAGTGTTATATTGTATAGTGCCTTGGGGGAAGAACCCTTCACTTTCCCCACATTTTGTTGTGTTTGACAGTTTATAACTGATTACATTTAGGTTTTGCCATCAATCGACACATAATATCCTGTAATGACAGCAGAAATGTGTTTGGGGAAAAAAACTGAAATATGATTACTTTGCGGAAGCACCTTTGGCAGAGATAAGCCTACATATGCCTTCACCAGTTTTGCAAACCTGGCTTTGGATTTCTCCAACACTTCTTTGAAGATCCTCTCAAGTTCTGTCAGATTGTATGGAAAGGGTCAGTGAACTGCAATCTTCAGGTCTCTGCATAGACTTTTAATTGGACTCAAGTCTGGGCTTAGCCTGGGCCACTGAAAGACATTCACAGACTTGTCTCCAAGCCACTGAGTTGTCCCGGCTGTGTGCTTGGGGCCACTGTCATTCTGAAAAATTAATCTACGCCCCAGGCTGAGGCCCTGCGTGCGCAGGATCAGGTTTTCTTCAAGGCTCTTGACATATTTTACTGTTCAACCTTCTCTCGATCCTGACCAGTCTGCCAGCCTTTTCTGCTTACAAGTGTGTGCATTCCTAAATCATATCCAAACAATAGAATTTGCCACGGTTGTTTAACAAGTTCTAGAGTCATCTCAAGGACGATCAAAAGACACAGCTCGCATCCGAGCTCCATTTGGATTGTCATGGCAGAGAGTATGAATACTTTTGTACATGAGATATTCCTATTTTGACACATAGGATTCAGTATATTGTATATTGATTCAAATTATGACTGTTGTATTGAACAATGGTTTCTTCAAAAAAGCATTTAATTTCTATTGCCTCAGCATGTTGTCAAAATTACATGTCTCATACGGTCACTACTCAATTTAAGCTAAACAAGACAGCGAAATTATAGCAATGGCAAGAAATGGAATGGCCTCCATCCCAATCACATGCAAACAAAGAAAAAAGTATAGTGTTTTTGGAAATAAATTGTAAGAGGTAGCAGAACTCTGTAGACAAGGACATGGGCATTTTCAATTCCATTTCAAGCTAGTCAGTGTTCTTTTTCCCCTTTCTCTCTTTCATTTAATTTGACTCTGAAGATTAAATCAAGACAGACACCGGAACAGTCCAGGATGGAGGACACTCCTGTAAACATCAACTACAGCACAGCAAGGAGGAAATGGACTGGATGTTCAAGGAGAAAAATAACACAATCAGTCACATCTTGACAAAACACACCCATTCTGCTCTGATGGGGAAACCAAACAGAACCGGGCCTGGTTTTTGCAGAATCAAGCATTTTAACCTACATATATAACATTGGCTTATGGAATCCTGGATGGACTGCCTGGTGGTGTTATGGGTGCATTTATAACAGAAATACAGTGAAATGCACATACATTTTACATACCCAATACAACTATGTGTTAAAATTACACTGCCATTAGAAGAACAGCTGATGACACGGTTGCTAGAAAGAAAATCCAATACCAGAGAGCGTAAATGGAGACTGTATTTGGAACCATTAGGCTCCAGCCTATTTTAAGTGACTGTGGTTCTCATTCAGATGACAAGATGTAGGCCTAGCCCGTTGCTCTGCCGACACAGTCGGCCTAGCCCGTTGCTCAGCCAACACAGTCGGCCTAGCCCGTTGCTCAGCCAACACAGTCGGCCTAGCCCGTTGCTCTGCCGATTCTACATCCTTACTTAATTCAGATTTTATTAAATCTAGAAGGATTGACATCAATCCCAGGGTCAATCCACTTTTTTTTACTACAAAACACAAACAAGCAATTGTAGGACAGTGAATTTTTGTGTTATGTGAAAAAATCAATCTGGGTGTACGCCTTAAAATGAATTGTGTATCAAAAACATTTTGTGCAGATTCCACCGAGAATGTTCAAATCTGGAGGCCAGAAAGACCCACATCCACACTGAATAGAGGCCCGTTGGTAGTGGTCTAGCTTCTGTTCAGATGATTAGGGCTTATCAGTTACATAACCAAGGAGAAAAAACTAAATGGAGTCCAGACACCAGGTCAGCACTAACATAACCTGTGTGTGAGTGTACTGGAAATGCTATAAAAATGAGCACTTGTCAACACGGTCTAAGAGAAGACACTGTGAAATGGAGGACCCCCTTGATAGACCATCTTCATGGAGATTACAAGTCATTGCAAAGTAAAAGACAGACCGTAAAAAGTTTAAATGGGGAATCTCAGGCAATCAGATGAATTTTGTACATTAATATTTAACTAAAGTGTTACTATGCCTAAATAAATGTATTACAAAGTCAAGCAAAATCAGTAACAGTTTTCATTGGGCCCTAGAATGTGGATAATGGTGACTGATAATAGTGAAATGTAAAGAGAGAGTGTGTGTGTGTGTTGGACTCACTCTTTGCAGGCATTGGAGACATGGGAAGGTACCGTGTACTTGCAGTCCATGATCATAGTGAGGGTCTCGCTGTCGTTAGCCTCTTGGAAGGGGGGCTGTCCACACACCAGCATGAAGAGGATCACACCCAGACTCCAGATATCTGACATAGGGAGAGGAGGTTTGGTGAATGGATCGTTCTGTTATTAAAACCTACCGGGGTCCTGCAGAACCATCTGTCACGACAGAGCGCCCAGTACCTTCCGCCACGGGACTCCATTGGGCCTGTGTTGAAAAGGACTTCCTGATGCTGCTGATAGTAACAACTTGGCTACACTACAGCCAGCAGCATCAGGTATTCCCATGAGTCCCTGAAGGGTCCCTTAAAGCTCAGTCAGTGCAGCATGGTCCAAAGGGACATTCTTCCCCTCACTACTGTAAGTCACTCTGGAGGAGACAGCCTGCTAAAGGACGTGAATGAAATGAATGGGACCTGCACATCTGCCCGCTCTGCATTATGTCCAAACACAGCGTCCAAACCTCCACAGTAAGAGCAAATTACAGCATTAAGAACAAAAGTTTCTACCTGATGTCCTTCAGCTGTGCTAAGCGCCAGTACACACGTGTTGCAGCCTTAACAGCACGGTTTCCTATACAGTCCCACTCTGAGGAGTGCCAAACTGGATTTGTGCATGTCACTGCTGGTACTGAATGTTGCGAGCGGAAACTGCTGCGAAAGCTGCTGCGATTTGACCTAACTCTCAATAACAGAATTCATTAATAGGCAGAGTATATTTACATCTGTAATCCCAAGCTTATTCCAGAACTTGTCAGTCAACTTGATGCAACCAAAAATAACTTTGTCAGATGGTCCAAGAGAAATGTTCATTGCTCTGCTGTAATTACAATAATTATGTGTTGATGCCCTCAGAAGCAGCTTTTAGTCTGAGTGTAGCGTTCAGCCTCGTTGCACAAGTGGTGCCGCTAACAGACGGAAAGGAAACCGTAGCGCACCTACAAGAGACTTTCAAACCCTCCTCGGGTCAAACAACCTGTCCCTAGAAGGCATTTAGTGTGACTGAGTCACATAGCTTAATCAAAACATTAACTAGGGCACAGACGGCTTGTCTTACAGCAGTGTTTGCTCTACATTCAGTTATTGATGGCTCTAACAGTGACTAAAAAAACATTGGGAAAAAATCCTATTTTGGGGAAAATTTATTTCAGTATAGTAAGACAATTCTGTAAACTTAGGTATGTAGAATATATAATTGAGCTATGCAGTATTTGTTCTAACTGCCAATAGATGAAAAGCATTTATGGATTTATTGTCGACCTGGGTTCATGTGTTAGGCCTACTCATAAACTTATTTGACAATGATTCAATAATTTTTTATTGGCCATACAGCCAAGGCATAATACAAATAATGAAATGTGTAGAACTGTAGGAAATTTGATGAAAACTCATTCCCATGAAAAATGGCGTATGATTGCAGTGAATTAACCTTTTAACTGTAAAATTAATCGGTCCAGCACAAATCAGAAATCTTAACGAGTCAAGGCTGCAGAGTATTTTTTAGAGCGACTGTGCCAATGACCACACCCACTACTCCCCCAAAACACCCACGATCCTACTATGCCAACGCTGCCGAAAGAAACCCTAGGGGAAACACTGCACAGTGAAGAGTGTTGTCTGCCAAACAGTGTCAGAAAGACAGCTTGTACTTGTGTAGCTGCTGGGCTGGCTATGCTGTGCTCAATCACTTAAATCTCCTCTTGATGTCTGTGGCCAGCAGCTCCAGGGAGGTTAAACGAGTCCATGGGGCTCCTCATTTCTCAACAAGATGAAATGAGGGCCTGCCTGCCGGTTAAAGCCGCTGTCATTACTACTGCTGCATCTAGAGTGGCATCCAGCAGCTCCTATTCTACCTCAGCGAGCAGCAGTGATGGTGAAGACAGAAGGGAGAGGGAACGTGGGAAGGGAGCAAGGAGATGGGGGGGGGACATTTGCTCCTTTCAACAGAACCAATTACAACCAAAATATAACTGAGACTGTAGTCTTTTGCTGTCGAGCCCTGTTTACAAAAACACCCCGAAGCAGGAAAAACTGTAGGCTTATTTTTACGTCTAGTCTCACTCAGACATTAGAACCAGTACACCTAACTGCCCAACTGGCAGCAGAGAATCAATACGTATGGAGTTCTGCAGGGGAGTGCAACAACATGTTGGATTCAATCTGGAATCCTCGTCAGGCAACCATAAAATTATAATAAAGAAATCACGGCAAAGGAGCAGATGATTTTATTCATTCCATGTATTCAAACACTTTAAACACAACCATTCAAAAGCTTGGGCTCACTTAGGAATGTCATTTTGATTCGTTAAAATAATATTAAATTGATCCAAAATACAGTGTGGACATTGTCAATGTTGTAAATGACTTCTGTAACTAGAAACATCAGATTTTTAATGGAATTTCAACCAGGGGTGGGCAAACTAAGGCAATTCCATCCGCGTAAAACATTACCCCATTCTTATACATCTGAATCTGACAAAATTATTTAGACAATCTACCTACTGCATACATGTTTTAATTTCACAAAAAAAATCTGATTAATAAACTAAAAAACAAACATGGCCCTCTAATTTCAACATCCTAATGTGGCGCCCGATCCAAAATGTCCCTTGGCCCGACACAGTCAGAGAGAGACCCATTATCAGCAACCATCAGTACGTTGTTCCAGTGGCATGATGCGTTTGCTAATATATGTTTATCAGTTTAAAAGGCAAATTTATCATTAAAAAACCCTTTTGCAATTATGTTAGCACAGCTGAAAACTCTTGAGCTGATTAAAGAAGCAATAAAAGTGGCCTTCTTTCTACCAGTTGAGTATCTGGAGCATTAGCAATTGTAGTTTCAATTACTGGCCCAAAATGGCCAAAAACAAAGAACTTTCTTCAGTCTATTCTTGTTCTGAGAAGTGAAGGCTATTCCAATGTGAGAAATTGCCAAGAAAATTAAGATCTTGTACAATGCTGTGTACTACTCACTTCACAGAACAGCACAAACAGCCTCTAACTAGAATATAAAGAGGAGTAAGAGGCCCTGGTGCACAACTGGGCAAGAGGACATACAATTGTGTCTAGTTTGAGAAATATAAAGATTAGATTCAATTCCACTTTGTCATTGAAAAAGTACAGTACAACAAAATGCAGTTAGCATCTAACCAGAAGAGCAATTCGAAGAGGGCAGAAAATGCACAAGTATTAAGTATATGTATATTACCAGTGGAATGTATAGATGTGCAACAAAGGCAAATATAGTACAAATGGCAATACTAAATGTGCAGTGCAGGCAATAAATAGTTGTGTGGGTACAGATGGCAATTCTAAATGGCATTCTAGATGTACAATCAAGGCAATTTGAAGGAGTAAGGTAGCATGTGCAACCAGGATGCAGAGATAACAGCAGTCAGGTCCCCGAGGTAGACATGTAAATACAGCAACTGAATGATGCAAGCTTGATGGCAATGCTAAATGTGTGAAGATGCTAATTAAATGTGCAAGGTGCATGTGTAAATGAAATGCAGGGATAGCAGCAGTGAGGTTCCTGATGTAGACACATACCTGTAACAACTGATAACTACCCTGATCAGACTTGGCAAGGCAGTGACTAAACCTGCAGCCTATGTTTTCATGGAAAACAAGGACATTTCTAAGAGACCCGAAACTTTTGAACTGAAGTGTAGATGAAATAGAAACACAAGATAATTCTGTACAAGGGGTATCAGACAACCGATTAATCAGACAGGCTCTACTGCAGACTGCCAGATCTAACCAAATTGGGGTAAAATGTGACTCAGCAAAATATTGAATTAAAAAGAACACCAAATCGAGAGAGCAGTCAGTTGAGAGCACATTCTTTGCCAAAACATCAGAATGTGAGAAATTAGTTGTTTTGGGACACAACCCAGGACATCAGTCAAAGACTCAAAAAATGTATTTCTTTCTTTAGTGCAAAACAATCTACAAGCCATATTAAACCATTGAATTTCAATCACAAAGTGAAGTGTTTAGAGTACTCTGCTGTGCGCACTTGGCAGTGGCATCACTGAGCTTGTCTAGAAGCAACATTCTGAACTTGCAGATTGCAGAAAATGGGTCAGTTGTCCCATCTTCAATGTCCAACCAAATATAAAGCATTTTTCTTTCTATCATTTCAGGAGTATCCTTCTGCGGTACCACGGATCACCATTTGGCCATGTTAGATGCTCCTGCTTTTAAATAATCAAATCTCAAACCATTAGAAGGGGGAAAATGTCATCTTAGGGATTTTGACTATGGTATGTTCCACCAGGCAGGCCAGACGGATTGGCAGGACTGGAAGCTAGCCTAGCTTAAGGACAAAAACGTGTGCCCCATGTCTTCACTGACTGGAAATCAGTGAACACAGAGGTCGGGAGACTCCATAACACAGCAAAGACCCATTAGGGGGCCAGATTCAGAACACCTTCAGGCCCATCTAACCATGAAGAGAAAGGATTTTATTTTTTTTTCTGGGAAAAGTTGAGAGCCAACAAACTGTCAGGTGAGGGGCCACAAAGGTAACTGGTCATTTGCCAGCTTAAAATTAGCTAATTAACATATTTGTAATGCTGCATGCAATCCCATCCAGTAGTCTGAAAGCCCCCCGGATGTCTGACCTGAACAGTCACGGTTACACTCACTAACAGTCAGAGAGAAAAACCACCACTACTCTTGGCCCTGATGCCACAGCGGCCTGTGTGCGCGTGCACGCGTATGTGCATTCATGTGTCTTAGCCCTGAGATATTGGACTTGCAACTCTGATAACTGCCAATGTGATTTCCCTTCAAATTCACAGCAAAGCCATGCCTGGCCAAGGGACCATCATTTCATTACAGCAAACAAAACACAACATTCTGCAATGAACCGTAGTCGACTTCCCATCATGCCAATCACTGAATCACACGTGGATAGACATTATCTTTCCATCAGCCATGCTTCAGTTGCATGACCCAAATGAGCCAGCCGAGCCCTGTCATCTGCTACACCTCCCATCTCTGGCCGTGGCTGAACTCCAATCAATCAAATCTACCGTGCCCCTGTTAATGCAAGCAATAGGTTTACAAACTGGCCATTAACCAGATGTGTACACACACACATAACAGTGTTATCCGTACTGGTAGGAAGAGCCTGCCCTGCATTTCCACAGTGAGGCCAACCATCCGGTGAAAACCATGCAGAAACGACGCTAAGCCCAGATTTCAATAAGACAGAAAGCATGAAGAATACACTTGTGCTGGTGGATCCCAGACTGACTGATTCTTTGTGCCTTATGGTCCACAAAACGACTGACGTGTTATTTAGGTCATCAGATTAATATGGACAGTGTCTTTTCCCCTCCTATAATATTGAGTCACACCGGGTTGCAATCATGAATTCACAAAAAGGACACTGTCAGTGTTCACTGGACCTCACTTTTTCTACAGCCATAAAATACACCATCCTACTTCAGCAAGACATTTCTTAAGACAGAAAGGTACAATTCTGTTTATGCATTTTTGCTAATTAGCCAAGTGTTCCATTTTTAGCATGTACACCTAACTCCTCTTAACCCATTAGAGGATCAATAGGTATATGAAACAGAGCTGAATTTAACAGGCACATTTTAATTACAAACCAAACACCACATTCACAAGGCCGGTATAGATACACACGGAAAACGATCACCTGTAAACGACCCGTCCTTCCGATTACAGTGGAATCTTAACACCCAATTAATACGCAGAGGCCTACACAAACACATCGAATGCCATCCAGTGAAATTCACTACACTGGTTGAAATGTGGTTAGTTAACGCAGCGACAGCAGGTGCCAAGACCACAAGACTCCAATTACTTTGCCCGCCTTGTCAATCACACAGGGAGCCATGCCCAGATACCCGGCACAGTGGCTCACATCAAAAGGATACGAAACAGGAGGGCTGTCAGTGATGAATGTAGGCATGTAGGCAAATGCTTTTGATAATGACTCGCATGGGTCTCAACTACATATTGGAAAACTGGAACTGCGGAAATCAAAATGTAACTGTCAGCCACACAAGGAGCAAGCCAGAAGACCACTAAATAGGGAGCTGGCCAAGGGTTTTACTGAGACAACTCAAATCAGCTACAGCTTCTCCACTTTGTTGCACGTGTAGATGATTCTTCCAACCATAACGTCTCCAGATTTCCCCGTCTCACTGAGCACAGTCAAGAGATTAGACTCTAAATTAAATAACATGCCAAGTCCTCATTTCAGACTTTTTGCCAAATAAGAATATTTATACTGTCAATCATAATGAACATAATGGGAAGTGTGCAAATTGCTAGTTCAGTGGTTGATGTCACATTGACTGGAAAATGAATTCATTTGTAGCTGCAAAGATATTAAAGTACAGCCACTGCATAAATAGGGTTTATCAACTCTGGGCTCTGTACTCTGAAAACTATTCCATCTCTACTTACAGACACCACATCACCCCATGTTGATTATCCCTAACATAGCCGAGAAATAACACATTTTTCTATGTGCTCTTAAATCATCTAATCTAGCTCAGGGCCACACAACTCGGTGTGACACCTTTTGAAATACAGACATGAAAATGGCTTAGTTGCTAGTTCCATGATGCTCTACCACTCTCCTTACATGTCCCTGAAACATGCAAATGATCCCGTAGCCACAAACATGATGACTAAGACTGTCAGAACATGTCAGAGCCTGGTAGATTTAAGGCACACGAAGCAAGGATGCACACGCGAAGCAAGGATGCACACGCGAAGCAAGGATGCACACGCGAAGCAAGGATGCACACGCGAAGCAAGGATGCACACGCGAAGCAAGGATGCACACGCGAAGCAAGGATGCACACGCGAAGCAAGGATGCACACGCGAAGCAAGGATGCACACGCGAAGCAAGGATGCACAC
>JACXGJ010003334.1:0-54684 GCA_016801105.1 Esox niger
GGGGACTAGGAATAGGGAGGTTGTGATATACATTGCCCTTATACGATTGGATAACAGCTAGAAAGTGGAGGGAATGTGTTCTTATATATGGGCTGTTTAGGACAAAGACATTTGGAGAAGCACCAAGAAGACCAAGAGAGATGGAAAGAAGGCTGAACATCTAAGACAGACATGTACTATATTTTGTGAATAAACAACAGAGAACGCTTCTCCCCCTGACTTGGGTCCTTCATTATTCTGAAAAAGAGCCAGAAGCCAACATGGCCCTGTCTCCCCACTCGCTGGATGTCAGCGTCAATGTCCCAGGAGAAGGGACCCACAAATATGGGGCAGTCCAGTACTGTGAATGGCACCCTCCAGTCAGTGTCTCCAGTCCTCTATTGCCATCTTCACCGCCAGTCACTTTCATCCCTCCACAGCAGGCACCAGGATGTAGCCAAGGCAGGCTTTCGTGCTGTTGGGAGAGGACCTCGCTAACCCCGACCTTGGATGTGTCCAGGTCGACTATGAAGGGCTTTATCGGGTCTGGATGATATAGTGGGGGCTGAGGTAAACCAGCCCTTCAGTTTGAGGAACACCTCAGCTTCTGAAGTCCAGCAGAGATGCTGGAGTTGGCCTTTCAGCAACAATGTGAATGGCGTGAAGCCCCAGATGAGCCGGCGGTAAAAGGTTGCGAAGCCAAGTTGTGCTTGCTCCGGAGGTCCATCTTCGTGAAAAAGTGGTACCTATACTTATTCATGTCATTCAGGCCCTGATAATCGATGCAGGGTTGGAGCCCCCTCGCCTTTATGAAGAAAATGCTTGCTGAAACAGGGGATTTGAAATGGAGGATATGCCCCTGCTCCAGCGTCTCTTGGATGTACCTCTCCATGTGTCGTTCTCGGCCACAGACAGCAGGTAGATCTTGTTCCTGGGGGTGAGCAGGAGGTTGATGGCGCAGTCACTGGAGCGGTGAGGCGAAAGACACATGGCTTTTTCACTGAAGATTAGCGTACTTTGTCAGGTTGTTGGTTTGGAGGGTGCCCTCTGGGCTCTCCACTAGTAGCACTGCATGTGCTTGTCAGGCCGGTCCTCCGGCATCTAGATGACCAATCCTGAATATTCCGCTTGCTCTGGATGATGATGGGGTTGTGCCGTTGGAGCAATGGAAGACACAGGATAACGGGATAGATGGATGAAGTAATCCCCAGCAGTTCTGGTCTCTCTTGATGGCAGCCGTTGATGGTGAGAGTGAGTGGGTTGGTCATGAAAGTGATTTTACCGGATCCCACAGGCCGACCATCCAGAGCCTGGATGGGAAGGGAGTACATCAGCCTGAACCACGGCAGCTGGAGAGCAGAGACCAAGGACTGATCGATGAAACCCAGCAGCCCCGGAGTTGATCAGGGCTGTAGAAACACGAGGAGGAAAACAACCAGACTACACAAATGGCTGGTGATGATGGCTAGTACTGTGATAGCTGATTTAGTCTGATGATTCACCTCCCTCCTGCTCCGGGTCTTAGCAAAGGGACACCACTTACGGACGTGCCCCTTCTCCCTGCAAAACAGGCACAGTCCCTGCCAGTGGTCCCCCTCAGCTTGTTCATTCCAGCTCCATCAGTTTCTGTTCCGGCTCTCCCACCAGGGAGAGTCACAGTCCTGGATCTGCCCGTCAGTGGCAATTGCCCAATCGTTATTCGCGTCCAGTGGCATGGAACTAATCACACGAGCCAACTCCATTTGGACCTCACTCCTCAGTACCCTGCGGATATTGGTCCTTAGAGCCAGCTCGTTCCAGCCAATGGACATGGTCACCCCTGGAATGAAAGAGCATCATTTGTGGTTGAATTTGAGACTGTCGAGACTTCACGGTCCAAATGTGTTCTCAGAATGTTGTTGGATGTACAAATCCTACATAAAGTGTGTGTACAACACCCTTTTGTTACTATTAGGTAATCCACAATTTAAGTTATCTGCCATCATCCAGAGATAATTTTCTCACTCGGCACCCCTTGGTTGATTGTGTATGGTACTAAAAGACTTCTCGATTTGTGGGTTTGATCAGCTTTTCTTATATGCGATGTGAAGGAAGTCAGGCAGCAAGATTGAGTATACAGTTGAGCACTCATACATTAAAAAGAGAATATTTTTTATGAAATGCAACAGTATTGATGCTAAAGTGACAGGGCCACAAAAACTTTGGGAATAGGATTTTTGCACACTAAAGCGGCTACAACTTCAGCGTGCAGTATCTGGAAGTCCTTGGGCGCTCAAGTTCATTCAAAGGAAATATAAAAAGTAAAGTCATTTAGATCTGGTTTACACAGGCATGTTAACATGTTTTATTTTCCCACTTATTGGTGGAAATCAGATAGTTAATTCTGAGAACTATAGGGAATAGTTGCTCAAAATTGGTAAAAACACCCACCTTGTACTTTTTAGGCAGCATGCTGTGCATTCTATTAACTTACCTGCCGATAGTGTAAGCACTTTGATTCATAAGTGTGCTAGAATTATTCAGCAGCATGCACAGTGGGGAGTGTTAATATGTGATCTAGGAAATTGGTTTAATTTGTTTTAGGCATTACGTTAGCTTCACTTTATTCTCCTATAGGCCTGACAGAAATTCACTCTGCACATCAATTACACCCATCCAGGCCTCTACCTAGAGGCTGTTTCTCATGATACCTCTGACAAACGCAAACACCACATGGATTGTGTACTTGAAAAGGAGAATATTGCTTGCAGCATTCCAATTGTTCTCTCTGTTTTATTGTTTTTAGAGGCTTCACAAGCATCCGCCCACTAACAGGCTTCAAGTGGGCTTCTGGGATAGCAGTGAACAAAATGTCTTCTGAAGAAACCAATATAGGTTGTGAATAGATAATGTGGTCCCGGAATGGTTTATATAAAAATGTAATTGATGTATATCGATCAAGTTTGGGACAGTTGGAGATTGTGGCATATCTCTTTTACGCATCTGAGTTACATCATTTTTTTAAAGCGTTTTTTCAGTACTTTGTCAGATCAATGTGTGAGGACACACTCACTTGTCATTCAAAACAACAAACAAAAAAAATCTTGGAAAATAACACCCAAACGGACATTGTAATTTGATAATACTCTGGGGTTGCTTTGCTTCCTTTGGTACTGCTAATTTAAAATACACACAACATTATAAAATCAGCAACACATCAACATGTGCAGTGTGCAACTGTCTTTCTGGGAGGTCATGGCCTTTAGCAGGATGGAACTGTTCTGGAGTAGCCAGCTGCATTTGAATCCTACCCATAACTTATTGCATGAGCTGGAAACAGCACTTGGTGGAGGGTACCCCTCAAACAATGAATAATTAGAGCAATTTGCTACTGAAGAGTAAGCCAAATTGGCAATAGATAGGGGCAGTAAGCTTATTGCTGGCTACAATAAGTATTTGTTGGCAGTTAACTCTACCACAAAGTACAAATGCTCTGGGGTGCTAATAATTTGGTGCATACAATTTGCCTTTATTCAATTTTTGATATATCTATTTATTAACATATATCAATTATTAGAGCTGTCAAAGTATTAAAATTGATTGCAAGTTGCATTTTGCATTCATTTGCCTGGGTAACACCAAACTGACAAGGTTTCTCATTTCTATTTGTCCCACTGAGTCCCACTCAAATTCCTTCATAAATATCCTTCTTTTGATTCATTTGATTAGTACCCAATTTCTTAATCCACCTGATTTAACATACCTATTTGAAATAACTAATGCGACCTAGGGGTTAACTTATTTTTGCACATGCACTTTTTTTATTATAGACATGATTTCCTCTAAACCAACATATGTAATAACTAGAAACTAGTTATGTTAGATAAAAAAGACTTGTTCTTTTTTAATATAGATGTCATGGTGAACACAAAATAAATATATAATTATACAAGGGGTTCACATAATGTCCAGGAGCACTGTACAGATTGAAAGAGGGAGAGGCTGAAGGAAAGGACACATAGGGGGTGTTCAGGGGCCTGGTGGCTGTAATATTCACAAAAAAGGAGCACAAGGGGAGGGGGTGAGGGAGATATCAAAACCAAAGGTCAAACCCCCTTTTTGGTGAGGAGGTGTCAACTCTGGAACAGGTTTGGCAGCTTCTGCGCCCTCCTCCTTGCAGCCTTGCCTGGTGCCACATTGTTACTCTCTTTAATTCTAGACCCCTTCATGAGCTGCTCCTTGGGAGCCATTAAATATCTCCCCTGACAATATCCCAAGAGGCAAGAGTGTAGGGGTAGGGCTGGCCAAGCTGGATGCCCCCAGAAGATTCCGAAAGGAACTGTTTTTTTCTGTTGGGGGTGTTGGTGCAAAGCTTGCTTGTGGCGTGCGGGCTAGTTGGCATGTATATATTTCTATGTATTTGTGTACATATATATACATACGCACACACAAACGTATGGTGAACACAAGCGGTATCGGCCTCCTTGTAATTGAGTAAACATACAGTGGGGTGAATAAGTATTTGATACACTGCTGATTTTGCAGGTTTTCCTACTTACAAAGCACGTAGAGGTCTGTAATTCTGACCATAGGTACACTTCAACTGTGAGAGACAGAAACTAAAACAAAATCCAGAAAATCACATTGTATGGTTTTTAAATAATTAATTTGCATTTCATTGTATGACATAAGTATTTGATCACCTACCAACCAGTAAGAATTCCGGCTCTCAGAGACCTGTTAGTTTTTTCTTTAAGAAGCCCTCCTGTTCTCCACTCATTACCTGTATTAACTGCAACTGTTTGAACTGGTTACCTGTATAAAAGACACCTGTCCACACACTCAATCAAACAGACTCCAACCTCTCCACAATGGCCCAGACCAGAGTGCTGTGTAAGGACATCAGGGATAAAATTGTACACCTGCACAAGGCTGGGATGGGCTACAGGACAATAGGCAAGCAGCTTGGTGAGAAGGCAACAACTGTTGGCGCAATTATTAGAAAATGGAAGAAGTTCAAGATGACGGTCCATCTCCCTCGGTCTGGGGCTCCATGCAAGATCTCACCTTGTGGGGCGTCAATGATCATGAGGAAAGTGAGGAATCAGCCCAGAACTTCACGGCAGGAACTGTTCAATGACCTGAAGAGAGCTGGGACCACAATCTCAAAGAAAACCATTAGTAACACAGTACGCCGTCATGGATTAAAAACCTGCAGTGCATGCAAGGTCCCCCTGCTCAAGCCTGTGCATAACGACCCGAAACACACAGGGAGTGGCTCCTTAAGAAGCATCTCAAGGTCCTGGAGTGGCCTAGCCAGTCTCCAGACCTGAAACCAATATAAAATCTTTGGAGGGAGCTGAAAGTCCGTATTGCCCAGCGACAGCCCCGAAACCTTAAGGATCTGGAGAAGGTCTGTATGGAGGTGTGTGCCAAAATCCCTGCTGCAGTGTGTGCAAACCTGGTCAAGAACTACAGGAAACGTATGATCTCTGTAATTGCAAACAAATTTTTCTGTACCAAATATTAAGTTCTGCTTTTCTGAGGTATCAAATACTTATGTCATGCAATAAAATGCAAATTAATTATTAAAAAAATCATACAATGTGATTTTCTGTATTTTTGTTTTAGATTCCATCTCTCACAGTTGAAGTGTACCTTCGACCTCTACATGTTTGTAAGTAGGAAAACCTGCAAAATCAGCAGTGTATCAAATACATACATATCTCCCCATTGTAAATGCAAAAGATAAACACAAACTATTTTGGCCTCAAACTTAAGGGGGCCATATATATTTATTTTGTTCAAAACAAAACTTTTTGAGTAAATCTTTGCAAAATATTTGCATGCCTACAATCAATATTTTCCGAAGCTTCCATTGGAATGGATAACAGCACAGTGCAACTTTCTGTAAACCTGATAAGGGTGGTGCAGACATTTGGACATCTCCGTCATGCATCACATTTCAAGATCCTTGATATTCTTAGGTTTGCATTTGGGTACTTTCCTTTTTAATTCAGACTTCTTCTGTCCCCTGAGGCATGCCGGGTTGTCTCTTGGAGCAGCTGGGCTGGCTGCTCTTGTTGGGCCATGGCACACAGCCAATTGCTTTAGGAGTATGCCTTGGTTATATTCTGTACTGTGCCTCAGACATGGATTATTACGGGAACATTTTTAAAAAGACACACCAACTTGCACTGATGTTCATCCACCTTTTTTAATGACAGTTTTAATGACAAAAAAACAGGGTATGTGGGAAAGGTGGTAAAATAAACAACACAAAGAATGTCCAGTGCATTTTCCTTTCTTTTATGTATAACCAGAAAACATAGGAGGAGTCTTTATCACTGACATTTACATTTTCCTCCAATTAACAAAAACAGTGTATTCCAGTTTTTGGATAAACAGTGCACAAAGGATTTAACTCAAAGAAAAGCCTGGAAAAGTCAGAGCATTATAAAAGTCCAGTGGCTCGCAGGAAGTAACATTGTAGCAATGGCTAGTAACTGCAATAAATACAGTGTGTGTGTGTGTGTGTGTGTGTGTGTGTGGTTTGTGTGTATGTTATCAGCGATAACATTAGAACCACTGATGATAAGCGCGATTATCAGTGTTATTCACTTCACCTATCATGGCACCTGTCAGTGGGTGGAATATATTAGGCAGCAAGTGAACATTCTGTCCTCAAAGTTGATGTGTTAGAAAAAAAATGGGTTAGTGTTAGGATCTGAGCAACTTTGACAAGCGCCAAATTGTGGTGACTAGACAACTGGGTCAGAGCATCTCCAAAACTGCAGCCCTTGTGGGGTGTTCCCGGTCTGCAGTGGTCAGTACCTATCAAAAGTTGTCCAAGGAAAGCAGAGCGGTGAACTGGCAAAAAGGTCATGGGTGGCCAAGGCTCAGTGATGCACATGGGGAATGAAGGTTGGCCTGTTTATCCAACAGACAAGCTACTGTTGCTCAAATTGCTGAAAAAGTGAATGCTTGTACTAAAAGGTGTCAGATCACACAGGGCATTGCAGTTTGTTGCGTATGGGGCTATGTAAGCGCAGACTAGTCAGGGTGCCAATGCTGACCCCTGTCTATTGCTGAAAGCACCTAGAATGGGCACCTGAGCATAAGACCTGGACCACAAAGCAATGGAAGAAGGTAGCCTGGTCTGTCGAATCACGTTTTCTTTTACATCACGCATCATCATCGCTTACCTGGAGAACACATGGCACCAGGATGCACTACGGGAAGAAGGTAAGCCGGCAGAGGCAGTGTGATGCTTTGGGCAATGTTCTGCGGGGAGACCTTGGGTCCTGCCATTCATGTGGATGTTACTTTGACACGTACCACCTACCTGAGCATTACTGCGAGACCATGTGCATCGTTTCATGGCAACGGTATTCCCTGATGGCTTTGGCCTATTTCAGCATGATAATGCGCCCTGCCACAAAGCAAAAATAGTTCAGGAATGATTTGAGGAACACAACAATGAGTTCAATGTGTTGAATACATGGAGGCCCCACCTTGCAACTAACAAGATTTAGAGGATATGTTGATAACATCTTGGTGCCGGATACCACAGCACACCTTCAAAGGCCAAGTGTTCATTTCATGCCTCGATGGGTCAGGGCTGTTTTGGGGCAAAAGGGAGACCTACACAATATTAGGCAGGTGAACATAATGATATGGCTGACTGGTGTATGTATGTGTTCAGGAATGCCAAAATATTCTCAGATTAATAATGAATTGTTAAAGACAAGTGTAATCGTGCCAATATGTTTGCCTTCAACTATAAATGGCTTTGGAAAGTGTTGTCTAATGAACTACGTGAGATGGTTTGAATTAATATTTTCACAATCACAATTGGAGGAGATCACTATGTCTCAACTACAGGGGCAAAAGTCAAAGGGCAGATGGGTACACACCTACCCCCCCCAATCTGGTTTACCTGTAGTGACAAAGACACAAGCAAAAGACAAAACTAGAGAAGAATCAGTCAGGACGGATAAGAAGAGACAAACTGTCTGTGGCCACCACCTTCAAAGCCATTCCCTTTTTAGGGGTTGTCTTGCTGTTGCCTCTCCTGTTGTCACTTTCATTTGCCCCAAACCCTTTGACACTCATTCACAATCACTTATGCTTCCTACCCGGACAGATTAATATCCCTGAAGTTTAATTGACTTTGTGTAATACAGTGATGATTACGTGTTACCCAAATTTTTTGAGCTGCTTAGTTTAACAAATTGAATTAAATGTGCCTATGTTGCATTTTAGAATTGCATGAACAATTGTACATGAACATCTACAATATTTGACAAGTGAGATTAATTCACAATGGAAGAAACAATGACATTGAACATCATGTCATATATTTCTCACAATTTCATCCACATATTTTCAGAATATATATCCGCAATGGTTCTTGGTTTTGTTTAAGAAATTGTTACCTTGTTTTACCTCCTGAAATTGTGCGTATGCGTGATATTTGATTTGTGTAAAGCAAACATTCTCAGGTAAACCTTCATATTGATTAATCCCACACCTTTTATGGAAATGATCATCCAAATGGTTTATGCTAAGATTTGTGTGTATCCAGTCTTGATAAAAGGAGACCACCAGCATTTCTTATTGGAACTGGTTCTATGATCTGATGAGAATAAAACAGAGCTTTTTGGCCACAAATGCGAAAGATGGATTCTGATACTTGACAACATGGACTCCATAAGAGGCTTGAACTGGGTCATCATTTGCTTTTGCAAAAGGACAACAATCTTCAAATCAACCGAAAATAGTTCACTCACCACAGAATCAAGCAATGGCCATCACAGTTGTTGGACCTCAACTGACCTGACGAGGAGAGTCCACAAATAAGGAACAGTCTGAAGGAATTAAAGAGGTTCTGTATGGATGACTGCAATATCTTTGTTATGTTTAAGGAGACAACTCAAAGCTGTTATCTTGGTAAAGATGAGGTGCATAAAGGTTTAAATGCTGTGGTTTCAATAATTGTGGCACAAAACTTTTTGAATTGAAAAAAAATGCACTCAATGAAAACAAATTATTCATATCATTTTTTTAGTTTGACATCAAGCTGATTAACCACTTTGGCATTTTTCACTGCCTTTTTTGTTAATAATTACCAGGATCACAATAATTCTAGAAGAATTGCTGTAATAATGGCTTTAAGTATTTGGGGTAATGATGTACAATAATAGGTTTGTTGGACAATGTTTGTGGACTGCAGTTTCAGTGGTAATGAGATCAGGATTTTGATTGGACAACTGTAGGACAATTCAGCTTTTATTTCTTGAGCCACTCCACTATTGCTCTGTCCTTGTACTTGGGATCATTTTTCTAGTGAATGGTAAATTTGCTCCCTTCAGTCTTTTTGCAGACTTTAAAACAAGTTATCTTGCTCCATCCACTCTTTATTTTTTTACAGTAACACATTTTACTATAGGAATTGTGTATTTTAGGCATGAAAAGTTTTGGGACCAAAAAGACAAAACATATTCCTCAAAATAGTGTAGTAAATATTAGTGAGCTAATAGTCAATGGTAAATGTAGGGGAAAACTGTCTTTTGAGCCTAGGCTCAGTATAATTAAAAACTATTGCCGCCTAATAATTACATAATGGCCTATGTGAAACATTAATTTATAGAGGCACTCTAGCGATGCAAAACCCAGTAACCTTTAGACGCATTGACACACATTATGGAGTCAGATTTATTTATGATGATTTTCAGTAGTTGTACCCAATATTGTTTTAGACACAACGATTGACCATCTTTCACCACTTACAGTATTTACTTTTAGCAAAATGTAAGTCCTGGCGGTAATGGCCATGGGAGAGCTATGCAATAATAACCTGAACTATTGAAGAGCCAGCTGAATAACAGTGATCATTAATTTGCTGGTGGTCTTATGTAATACCTTAGCATCTATAATCTCACCTGATCTCATCTTGTTTGTCAAGGTTCTATTCCCCCCATTCTGATTGTGGCCACCTGTTTTATAGAGGACAGGGAGAGCCGGTTACCCCCACTGGTGTTCCTCTTTATGTTTGATTCTGCGGTACACACACTTCAGATGAATATTACAATAGTTCCAACTCTCTATAAATTAAAGAGGGTTGTATGATTGGAGCTTCACTCCTGAGAAAGAGCAATTCGCCACAACACAACTGAACATGTCACAGTCCTAAGACAATATCCTGAGAACAAATTAGTTCGTTTTTTAAAGCACAGAATCTTTATGTTTACAGTTTTTTTATTAACAAATCGATGCGCCCAACGTCAACCCTGTTACCTGAATTTTAATGAATATTTTAAAATGTATTAATGAAAGATTTTGAACCCGCCTACCATATTACTGACCATGAAATGTTTTTTTGTGCATAAAGGCTATTTTGAAATTAAGAACACTAAAGAAAAATTGTTTTAATTTATTTAACTAAGGAATTGCAATTTATACTAAGGCACTTCTGGAAACACACACAATGGCTATCGGATGCTTTTGTGTAGTCACTAAGACGTCTGTATCTAGCCAAGCATTTTTTGAAAATGGCCTGGTTTTAAATCACAAATTATGCAAATAACTATAAGCTAGAATAGAAACCCCGCAGTAGACTGGGTCCCGAGGCCTGGAGTTAAGAACCACTGCCCAAAGCTGTTAGAACATAGAAAATGTATATCTCTTTTGCCCTTCCAATAGCATGCCAACATGTTGCATATGTTCTCACCCCTTTGGAGCTTTCCCTCTAATATGACTTTAAGGCATTTCTTCCTGTTTGGTCTCACTCTGCCACAATAGTGTGTTGGCATCAAGGAGAGCCCTCATCAGAGGGATGGATAAAATGAGAAAAGATTTTAAAAAGAAAGGTTTTGAGTGAGGAACAGAAGGGTTCAAATTTAGAGACCACTGTGAATTGAATGCTTCTGTTCCTCATTCAACACTTGTTCTTTTTGAACTTTGGATGGGGTGGTTTCTTCACCACCCCATCCCCCAGACTTGACTGTTTTTTGGGGAATGTAATATGTCCACAATACCATCTACTGTACCATAAAATGTTATCATTGCCTCAACCACTGAGGACTTGCCATGCATTATGTAGTAAGGGACATTTCTTGGGGACTCTTAATAAAAGGCATTACATTGTGCAATTTGTCTGTCAAATTGGAGGAATGTGAGTCAGAAAGTTCATGTACCTACATAGCTGCTCAGCGGTTGTATGACATTTTCCTAGCTGTGTATACTGCAGTAATCTGTGTCAAGGAGGGACAGATCACAGGATTATGTAGAGCTGTCAGCTAAATGATGCCTCGCCTGGCAGCAAAACCGTTGAGTCAACCGTATCGGCAGCACCTCCTCGTCTCGCCCGTGTAGAGTCCAGCTGCGCCCCAGAGAGGGAACTCTGGAGTGCCCTGCCTGAGAAAAACAACGGCAGTCCAGAGCATTGTTGCGGTTTCCTTTTACAATGTGAAACATATTTTGGGGACCATCCGGTCTCCGACTATGAGAAGGTAACTACGATAATCTCCCTTCTCACTGGGCACACACTTGAATGAGCAATGGCACTGTGGGATAGTGGCTCTGGAGAACTGTTGGTGTTGTCCAGATTCATGGCGCAATTCTATGCAGTTTTTGACCACCATGCAGAGGGTACGGATGAGGCAAGCAGCTTTTGCACTTGAGGCAGGGGAACAGCTCAGGCCTACGATTCCGGACAGTGGCAGGGTCAAGACGGTGGAACGAGACGGCTCCGAGGACCGTCTTCTGCAAAGGTTTATGGGCGGAGGTCGAGACGGAGCTTGCATGCTTAAGCAGTTCCATGTTGCTGGACGCCTTCATCACTTGGGCTATCCTTATCGATGGGCAGCTCCGGGACCGGGACCGCCTAGCGCGCCGTTCCCATCTCCTATGCACCCAGATGGAGCCGGAACCACAGCCCATGAAGCTATGGATCACCAGTTTCCCCATTGAGGAGAGAGAACACCGGAGTCATCAGGGGTTGTGCCTGTTTTGCTGGGAATGAGGGCACTTCTGAAAGGGGTGCAGTTTGGCCCAGACGTGGAAGAAGGAAATGGGTACCCAGGCAGTGCAGTTGGGCACACTAGGTGCTTTGTCTTTATGTAATATTGCCAGCCCTTTCTGTTGTCCAATTGTGCTGTATGGTGGTTTTCCCTCTCACCACTCTATAGCACTAATTGACTCCAGGACCGCAGCGAGCTTCGTAGACCAGTCCCTGGTGACTGCGCTACAGTTACCATTGCACCTTTTGAGGTAATCGATGCCCATACAAGCATTAGATGGTTGTGGGGTCCAGCTCAATAACCCATGTGACTCGCCCTATCACACTCACCATTAACGACTGCCATCAGGAGACTAGAGCTGCTGGTGATGTTGTCACTAATACACCCCTTCATCATGGGTCTTCCATGGCTCCAAAGGCACGACCCTACTATCACGCGGAGCAAGCACAAGATCCTAGGATGGTCGGTCGGGTGCCGGATGGCTTGCCTGACGTCACGTGCGGAGCTACTTGGTGCAGAGCCCCGAGGGCGCCCTCCGAGCCAACATCCTGCCTGGGTACGCAGACATGAGCTGGGTGTTTTCCAGCAGAAAAGCCAGGTGTCTCCCTCCCCACCGTTCCTGGGACTGTGCAATTGACCTTGATCAGGAGATTACGCACAGGAGGAAAATAATCTACCTGCTTTCTATGGCCAAGAACGAAGCCATGGAGACACACATCAAGGAGATGCTGGATTAGGGGCATATCTGCCAATCCACCTCCCCTCCTTCAGCCACCTTCTTCATAAAAAGAAAGATGGGGCTGCAACCGTGTATTGACTATGAAGTACCGTTAATCCGATGCCCCTCGTCCTGTCGGCCATAGAGCAGCTGAGAGGGGGCACGTGTCTTCATCACGCAGGACCTCCGGAGCTCATATAACTTTGTGCATGTCTGGGAAGACTAAATAAATGGAAGACTACATTCTGAATGGCGTCGGGCTACTATGAGTATCTCGTGATACCATACGGCTTAGTCAATGCGCCTGCGGTGTTCCAGGCTTTCCTTAACCCGTTGTTCCGGGTTATGTTGGAATGTACGTAGTGGTTTACATCAGTAACATCTTGATTTAGTCCCCAACATACTCAGAACATTTGGCCCACATCCATGCCGTTCAGCAACATTTGTTAAAACCGCACCGTGTTTTCCATAACCCTAATGTCTCCTTCCAAGGATATCACATCCCTCCGGAGGGAGTGTGGATGGAAGAGGTGAAGGTGAATGCGGTGAGGTCATGGCCAGTCCCGAAGACCATCAGGGAACTCCGGAGCACCATCACAGCGCCTCTCACGTTGTTGTTGAAGGGCCAACCTCAACATCTCTGCTGGATCTCGGAAGCAGAAAAGGCATTTCTCGACCTGAAGGGAAGATTCACCACTGTTCATTTGCTCAAGCACCCTGATCCCCTCAAGCCCTTCACGGTCAAGGTAGAGGCATCTGAGGTTGGGGTGGGGGATGTCCTCTTCCAGCAGCATGGGAACCCCCCCCCCCTCCAGGCTACACCTGTGCACCTATTATTCCAAAAAGTAACTGCTGCAGAGTGAAACTATGACGTGTGTGACCAGGAGCTACTGGTGGAGATGTTGGCTCAGGTGGAGTTGAGACACTGTCTAGGGGGCACCCGAGAGCCATTCACTGTCCTGACCAACCACAGGTACCTCAAGTGTTTCAGGGCAGCACAGCGCCTCAACCCCTGCCAGGCCCAGTGGACATTACTCTTTGAGCGTTTTCAGTTTACCAAGCGGAACCAAGAGCATCAGGGCAGATGCTCTCTCCCATCAAACATGACCAGGGGGCCGACCTCCCTAAGCAAGCAAGTTTATTTATACAGCACAATTCATACATAGAAGCAATTCAATGTGCTTTACATTGAAAATAGAAAGAATACAATAGAATCAAAACAGTCAGATCCATCATCAGCAGATTGTTACATTTAAACAGAGGTTATTCCTCTGATAGCACCAGAACTTGCATTAAAATTGGTAAAAGATAGCAAAATATACATTTAATAACAAAATTAATCAAGAAGAGAAATATAAAATACAGCATAGTACTAAACATAGAATAATAAAATAGAAATAGAATATAAAAACATAGGAAGCTATAAAAGCTGTAAGACTAAACAGTGCTGTTATCAAAACATAGGAAGCTATAAGGCTCACAGTGTGGTTACGTTGAAGTGCTCAGTCATAGGCAAGTGAAAATATCATTGTTTTTAGCCTGGATTTAAAAATTGACACTTTGGGTGAACGTCTAAGGACACATCCATTCTACCAGCCTCCTGTATCGTGGGTCTTGTCTCCTAAGACATTGACAAAGACATTCAGAAGGCAGAGAGGCTGGCCAATCAACAGCTTGGTAGGTTCCTCCGGTCCTGTTGCATGGACCGTCCAGATGAGTGGACTTACTTTCTCCCCCGTGCGGAGTATGCTTAGAACTCGCAGTGCTATTCCTCCACAGGTCTTCCAGGTGGTACTCGACTTCCAACTGATGCTGTACCCCTGGGTGGGGAGCTCCAACATCCATGCCATGAAGGAGTGGTTCAGGAAGTCCAATGAACTCTTGTCCACTGCCCACGTCCTCCTGCAGGAGGCAGTGCGGTAGAAAATGGAGCAGGCAGACAGGCAGCGGAGCAACATGCCTGAGTATCGCTCGAGGGACAAGGTGTGGCTGTCCAAGAGGGACCTTCCCATCCATCTGCCCTGCCATAAGCTTGGGCCCCGGTATGTGGGGCCGTTCCTTGTACTCTGGAAGGCAAATGACACCTCATGCACCCTGCAGCTCACCCCTCCATATAACAACATCTCCCTCACCATCCATGGCTCTCTCCTCGGGTTGGTGGTTACAAGGTCTGCTGTGCTGCCTCCATCCCTGGTTGAGGTGGCTGGGGATCCGATGTATCGGCTGAACCCTATCTTAGACTCCCGGCTGTGATGAGGTCGGGTCCAGTACCTGGTGGAGTGGGCGGGTTACGGCCCAGAGGAACACAGCTGGGTCTGGGCGGTGGATATCTGTGACCCCTCCCTGACCGCTGGCTTCCATGCTCGTCATACAGACTGGCCTGCTCCTCGACCACGTGTCGCCCGGGGTGCTATGGCTGCTTGCCCTCCTTTCCGGCGTTCCACCTCGCCGGTGTACTAACCAATGGCTGGAGACTGATGGCGGCAGCACTCTCGGAGGACTTGTTCCACATCACTAATTACAGTGGATATAAAAAGTATACAAACCCCTGATAAAATGCCAGCTTTTTGTGATGTAGAAAATACAAATCATGTCAGAACCGTTTCCACTAAAATGAAATTCAATTGAAAAACAAACTGAAATCTTCGAGGGGAGAAAAGAAAAATTAAAACCTTACAATTACCTGGTTACAGACACAGATATTGATGAATTTTGCATCAAAATGTATCAATAATTATCTGTGACCATGACAACAGTGATGTCGTGCAACCTGGGAATAACAGTTTATTATTCTGTTTAAATGTTCACATTTTGCCTACATTATACAAATCTTAAAATTATCTCCACAGGTTGCATTGGGAAAGCGGTGTATGGAAAGGCTATGATTTCCACCTTATAATGGTGTGATTCTTGGCTAATAGGATGCGAAAATTCAATGCCCAGGTAAAGCCCCGCCTCCATGCCAAAAGAGGCTCAAAGCCTGGTTTTTTAAAAACTTGACTCGAACGAACGAAATTGTAATAGGAAGAAGCGAATGTGGAAAAAATGTGTTTGAGCGAAGACATTTTAAGATCGGACGCAAACATTTATTTACTGACTTTAGCATACAGTTTTTCCATGCTTGAATCTATTTTTCATAGGTTAGAATTTATTTTTGTCATATTATTAAATATTTCCATTGTTTTTCTTTTCTTACAGTCAATACATTTGAGCTCAACTTGGCTTCATAAATCACCTTGTCAACTATGCCCTTCACTTAATGAGTTTTTTGCACAGAAACATTAAGCTGAACACGTGTTTGGTGCTTAAGACTGAAAGGTTACCACCGCTGTCAGTCTTAAGCACCAAACACGTTGGAATGGGCAGTAGGTTGGACCAATAAAAAGACAGGACCAAGTGAAAATACGGGCCAAAACATTATATCTTTCTAAATAAGTTGGGACACCTGAAAACGGAAAGAAATATGGTACTGTCCCGGGAAAAACGAGACATCTCATCACCCTAAATCTAAAACACTTTAGCACAGAATGAGAGTTTAAGTTAGCATAGATCTATATGTAAGATATCACTGTTTATTTCAAACAGACATTTCAATTTCAAACACTCCCATTGCAACAAAAATGGGATAATCTCACCTTGACTTCAACAATGAAAACAAAGAAACCAGCATTCACACATTTACATGTATTCAAATAGCACCTTCCAAAGCTATATATTTTGGTCTCACAGGATTTTAGCAAGCTAATGAATCCAACAAATGCCATTTCACTACTTTGTTGGTATAGCCATCTGCACAATTGGTTTATCTGAGCGGGTGGTACAACTTTTTACCCCTCCACCTTTTATGGCTGCTCCTCAAGGAAATAAAATGGTTAGTTAGATTAGTGTGAGATTAGGATGTATCACTAAGTTGTGACACCTGACAACTTGGCACGTTCACAGGTTTTCCAAAACACAACTTTATTACACAAAAAGATTATTTGATATCTTCTAAATACCAGACATTATAAAATGTGTACATTTGTCATTATGTGGTGGATAATATAACATTTCTGCTACATTCTGTGTCCTTGCTGGTGTAACTTAGTGTCTAATGCAAGTGGGCTTGAGTAGATTGCAAGCACCCCTATGCAGTAGCTAAGATACCCTATGGCTACACAGTAACTCCTGGTGTCGCTGCTTAAAACCTTAGACACCAAATTATTTAGCATATAGCTTGGTGTCTAGATCGAAAATGCGGTTGGTAAAACGTTTGTAAATAATGAATTCTGGTGATGTCTAGTCAATGTCTGGGCTATTAGACTATCAAAGCCTAACTAAGCCTAAAAAACAATGCATTCTCATATTCATGCACCGAGGCATGTTTTCATGCTCCACACATGCCATTTTCTGTGACTTCATCCCACCCATCATTCCAATATACCTCAAGGTAGCAGTGCAATCCGACATAGTCACACTTTTTTCTCTTTGAAACGTGACCTTTTTCAGCCATCTCCATGTGTTTATAAGTTGGATGGATAATGTGCTAAGCTTGTTATTGCGATACCAACTAACAGCTTCATTAGATATATACATTTATACAAGCACATTTTTAAAGATATATATTGACCTTGATTGAATCAAATGATCTCTCAAAAAAATTCATTAAAAAGTCTAAGCTATTTTTAACAGTGAAACATAAGTCAGAATGAACAGGAGTCCAGCCTGTTTTCTGGAACCAAATGCACACCGGCGTCCGGTTGAGTACAACACACCGCAGGCAACCTCTCCATCTGTTTGGAAGCTGCTAACCAGACTGTTCCAGCCATTTGACCATCCTTTTTTCTCAACCTCACAACACAGGCCTTACCTTTCCAAAAGCTTGATCTACACTGTTTCAGTGTCCTCTTCTGTCCTCTGGATCCTGAAAGATCTTTGATACTCTCACCGGTGACATATTGTGAACCTAATTAGCATATGGCTGTGGGTAACTGTATCTAAGGACTTCCCTGCAGGACTGTGGGTGTGAAGGCTGCAGGGGAATGCCTAATTAATTGAGCACATTTTCCCAAATCAAGTTATAGATAGAAACACTTTATTTGAGAAGTCAATCAGTACATGCTACACAGACTTATGCAACTTATATTTGCATTTCAGCCATCTGACACAGACATTAACCCTGTATCCTAATTAAAAGGTTATACCTAACACTTATTGTAAAACAAAACATAGCCCTAGCAAGCTGGTTGCTTATCCACAAATATTTTTGACAGTTTGAACACCTATAGAATACTATCCAAATAACCTCAGCTAAAAATGTTTTAAGTGGTAAGAAATTCATGTCATTAAATTGTAATATTCTTTTAATGAAGGCAAGTATTCTCTAAATCTCAAATGAAGGATTTCATTTCACAAAGGCAGTGTGTGTGGTACAAATGTACAAAGCTCCATGCAAATGTTTATGGTGTTTACTGAGTGAAACAGTAAAGTTGTGCTCTCAAGTTCATTTAAATACTTGGAAAATAACTTACCCAACATGACAAACAAGACACAATTTAATATATACAGCAAGTCAGTCTGAGACCTAAGTGTCTTTTATAAGTGAGCCCTGTGTTACAGGAAATTAAATAAACATGCAATTATCAAAAACACACTACATTGCAAAAATAAGTCACAGTGAACAATAAAATGTAAAGTATTAAATATCTGAACTGCCTCAAAGTTCCTTATTTTTTTACAGACTAACTATGATCCTATCACATTTTAGTTCTGACAAGCCCACGCACCTGGGCATGTAAAACTCGCTGTAACAACTCAGGGTCGACTGATTAATCCTTTGGCTGATTAATCGGCACCCATAGGACATTTCCAAACTATTGCTATCGGCAAAACTTAGCTCCAATAGTGGCCGATGGCTGCACAACCTCTACTTGCCACTTGCGACTTACATCAACTTGCGATGAGCCAGAGGCTCTATACATGAAGTCAAGGTAATGTCACTGTGTGCTGTACCTGAAATCATTTATATTTAAATGAAAGTTCAAGTTAAGACACCATTATTTTTTTTCATGAGCTTGATACGTTTGTTGCTTATAGACTGACATTATTAATGCATTAGCCTGAAAATAACTGCTGCTCTGCCAAAAGCATGTGCTCTTTGCTTTGCTAGCAAGCATGGTTATTAAAATATATAGGTGCATGCCTAGCACAAATATAGGCCAATGGCCAAATTGGATCATTTGGGGACCACTTTTGCTGAAAATGTGTGCGTGTGATTAACTACTGACAGAAATTTAAACAACTTTTAAAGACCCCATTGAATGGCATTCCTACTTGATTTTAAGAGATGTGAGAATTGGCACTCGGTGTGCTGGAGAGGGGCTGCCATAAATGCACGACAGATTTCAAATTACGTTTTTCAATGTAGACCAAATCAGAGATTTGTCTCAGAAAGCAATTCTCCACTGCATGAAAAAACCTTCAATGCATTATTCTGGCGATAGGGTTAGAAAACGTGGAATAAACCTTGCAGTCCCTGGGCAAACATTGGATCAGTTGATTGTACAGCAAGGTAGACCTGTGGCATTGAAGTACTATCGGTTTTCAGTTTATTGCTCCCCACAAGTTTATCAGCTCCTTGTTCACGATACAAGACAGGGAGGAAAATAAACTTACTTTGCAATTTCAACTTTTACAATGTAGCGTTCTCTCTTCCAAATACTTCAGTAATGTAACTATCCATTCATGAAATTTTGTTCACACACTTTAGAGTCCTCCTCATCCCGGGAATATGCATGAACATTCATGATTTGTAAGAGTGGTGTTACAATGTAAGGGGACGCGAAACATAAGTACTATTTCCTGGCCAGTAATAAATCACAGAATAGCATCAGCCATTGTAGAACATAATTATTTCCAACAACGTAATCCACCAAATCTCACTTCAGGATGTTCTGTTACCAACGTATACAAGAGGAGCATGCACACATGCTGTTTCCTCAATAACAATATGCCTATCAGGTTTCTCAACTGGAATATCAGACTTCATGGGGAAATACAAATATATATACATGACTCAAGGTTTACGTTATCCAAGTAGTGTTCCGCTAGATTAAAATAATGACGGGCAAAACGTATGGTGGGAAATATGCCAAATAAATACCATATTAAATAGTCTAATATTGAGTGACCTGTACGACCTGTTATCAAGAAAACAGCAAGCCTCTGCTGTTTCAGTAAGACATTACTGAGTGTTTGGTCATGACACTAAGCGTAGCACGAGATTCAAAAGATGCACATTCCGGCAGCTGCTCCAGAAAAAAATTAAGATACATTTTTTGGGGGATTTTTTTGTTGTTATTCTTTCTCTCACTGTTCAAATAAACCATTAAAATGATCGACTGATCATTTCTTTGTCAGTGGGCCAACATACATAATCAGGGGATGAAATACTTTTTTCCCTCACTGTATATCTATACATTTTAATGCACATTATCTAATTAGGAAATATGGTTGGATATACCGACTTTCATTATTAGTCAAAATATTTTACACACGCTTGATGTTTTTTCTTTTGTTCGATCACAGTTGATCTGACTTATAAGCAACTGAAATGTGTTTCTATGAAATAATAATGTTGAGAAACGAGGCTACATTATGGTGCATTGCAAAACAATTCTAAACTACCTTTAAAGATACCGAAATGTTTAAGTAAATTGAAGCAAATTATCTGTGCCTATAACTTTACGAAGAGCTGTCAAACGATCTTCTGCAACCATGGCCTAAACTTCCTATAGAATATGACATAAATCACATGGTATTTGTTGAAAGGTTTGTAACATTGGCTTAAAAATCCCTTATTCAGATTGGAAATATGATTTTGTAATCCAAATATTGTGCAAAAAATCCTTGTTTATGACATAATTGTGATTCGGCTCAAATTATTGCGATCAGGCAATTTTGTACTATTTGCAGCAGCCCAAGTTGTAGTTTATATGCTCATTTAGCAAAAATTGTGGCGTTCATACTGCTGACTAATTTACATTAAAAAAATGTTGGATCATAGAGTATATGTTTTTAGAACTGTTTAAATGTAAACTATCATATGGCTATTTAAATCATACGTCTGGTAGCTGTTCTTTATGTCTGGATGTCTGGAATTTATCGACCATATTGGCAGTAATAAAAAAAGTCTAACGGAAACGCTGATACATCATATGTCTGGGTCTAACGGAAACGCTGATACATCATATGTCTGGTAGCTGTTCTATATATCTCCCATTCACAGTGTTATTTTCCATGCTAGAATCGATAGTTAGTTTCGTAACTCCAGTTCTGAGTGGAGCGTCGCCCATAGGGGCTTCACTCCAATTGGTTTACCCCTCTGCCCAATAGGCAGGAACTGAAAAATCGAATATGCAAATCCACTTGCTCATGGCCATCTGCCCATGGCAATAAAGGCAAGTCTCATACCCTACTTCAGCCTCCCGACATACCTATCTTCAAGAGAAAAGCAATCAGAGACCGGCCAGGGCACGAACCCTATGGGCGACACTCCACTCATTGAACTGGAGTTACGAAACTAACTATCGATTCTAGCATGGAAAACTATTGTTCTACTTTGTGAAGCTTTGCCCATAGGGGCTTTGCTCCTATTGGTTTAGGACATTCCCCGCTCCCCCGAGCCGTTTCCATCCCACTCAACCAGTGGCACATACGTTTCTGGACGGACACCATTCCCAAAACGAATGCTCACACGGCACCAACCCATCTGGTACCTCCTCAGTCAGTAAGACCTGAATCGAAGCGTCCAAAGCCAGCCCAAAAAACACGCCAAGAACCTCAGCACACAAGCAGACGTTCAAGCACTGCGAGTGTCCAACCAGTAACCTGTCCAGGTGAACTGAAACCCCTGACGGAATCATGGATATGTCCGTCCTAGTCGTTCGATGTACAATACTCAAATTCCAGCGTCAGCTACGCTGAGCACAGAGTGATCCAATGTCTCCGCAGCCATATCACGCAAGTAAAATCTGACAAATGTCCTCAATCCCAAAGCCTCTGAATAGGGCGGCCGAGGCTGCCACCCCATACGTGGAGTGCACCCCAAACCCCCTAGGCGCGGGAGTGCCACGTGATACGTAAGCTAGATCAATCGCCTCACACAACCAGTGACAAAGGTGCTGTTTCGACAATGGCTGGCCCACCTTAGGGCCTCCATAACACAAAGAGCTGGGGCGCGGTCCGCATTGCGGCCGGGCGCTGCACATATTTTGGTAAAGCGCACACTGGGCACAGGCGATGCAACCTCTCCTCCCTCGCACTTGCATAGGGAGGGGGAAAACCCCCACAGCACCATCTTCATGGAACGAAACAATGCCTTGATCACCTTGGGCAGAAATGCCGGATTAGGGAACAACACCACCCTACTGCCATCGCTGTTGATGGCGAGACAGCCAGGCTGCGTCAACAGTGCACAAAGTTCACTGACCCTCTTAGTAGATGTCAGGGCCAACAAGAGTGCCATCTTGAGGGATAACATCCTTAACGGTATCTGATCGACAGGTTCGAACGGTGCGTCACACAACCCCTCCAGAACCAATGTTAGATCCCACTGTGGCAACGTCCGCCGGGCCACCGGCTGTAGATGGCGGGACCCAGCCCAAAAGAAATTCACCAATGGGTGACTAAACACTCCATCTAACCCCCCATGACATGCTGAGATAGCGCATGCGTATATCTTGAGCGTGCAAGGAGTTCTTTGCTGATCAGACATTGCAGGAACGACAGGATACCTATTAGTATAACTAGCCCAGGTAGAAGCCGCCCTTGCACCCTGAATGGTCGCGACGACCTCCTCAGTCAAACCCTGTCGCAGCAGCCTGGTCCTAACCCGTACCAGTTGTCCCAACACAGGGAATGCCCCGGTCGAGCCGTTCGCCTGAGACAACGCCCTGTGGCTGTGCGGGATCGAACGTGGCGTACACAGCGCCATCTGCACTGAAGAGGAGGAAACGCGTATAGCAGAACTCTGGGCCACGGTCGATGCGACCATGCCCAATGGCGGCCTGTGCACAGAGCGAAAACCAGAGGGCATTGCGTGCCCTCTCGGAATGCGAACAGATCCACCTGCGCCTTCCCGAAACGTCTCTAGACCTCACCTACAATGTCAGTGTGGAGATGCCTCTCGTAGTCCCGGGAACCTCCTCGAGACAGCAAGTCCGCGCGCACATTGAGTTCTCCGGGAATGTTCAGCACCCTCAGAGACCTGAGGTGCACCTGTGTCGATTCCCAGATCTGCACCGCCAATTGGTGCAGGGGCAGAAACCTGACCCCGCCCTGCCTGTTTACGTACTCAACCGCTGTACAATTGTCTGACCACACCAACACATCCTGGCCCTGCAGGGCCAATGCGAAGTGCAGCTGCATGTGCCTGATCGTGTCCAATTCCAGCCAGTTGATGTGGTGCTCCTTCGGAGACCACACCCCTCTGACTGAATACGACCGGCGCGTCTCACCCCAGCCGGTCAGAGACGCTTCTGTAAAGAACGGAACCCATCCCGACACTCTTCCCAAGGGCACTCCATGTCGCAAAGTGTGCAGATCTCTCCAGTACGCAAGGTCCGACTCCAGTGAGCTTGGGACCTTGAGCAACCGTCGGCAGTGCCGCACAGGATCCAAACGGAGCCATGTGAACCAGCTCTGGAGACCCCTCATGTGCAGTAGGCCCAGCGGGACCACCGCGTGGGCTGATGACATCAGTCCCAACAGTGACATGATTGAGATAACTGACACTGTATGCAACGGTCGGACATGGTCCAGGGCCCGCAGAGTAGCCTTTCTCCGCGCCTCGGTCACCTGCGCCCTCATTGACACTGTGGACAACTGGAGCCCCAGTTGGCTGGGCTGAGGTGAAAGTGCACAGGGTCAACACGTACCCGAACGGCACCCTTGTGTACTTGTATGCCTGGCCCTGAGAGGCAAACTGCAGGAACTTCCTGTGGTGCGGCAGGATTGGGACATGGAAGTAAGCAACCTTCAGGTCGATACTGATGCAAAAATCCTTAGGGTGCAAACAATCCAGGAGACGTTTTGTCGTGAGCATGTGAAACGGCCTTTTTGACACGCATTTGTTCAGAACACGTAGGTCTAAGATTGGCCTCTTGCGTCCCGTCTTCTTGGGCACCAGGAAGTAGGGGGAATATAGCCCCTTCTCCCTCCTCTTCCAGAAGGTCTGCCTCCTTTTCCGCCTCCTTTTCTAGAAGGTCTGCAATGTCCCATAGCAGGACAGCAAACTTCACCGGAGACACCATAACCGTCTCCACAACTCCTGAGAATGGGGGAGGCGGGCAGTGTGTAACCATTTCTCAGTGTCCAGTCCAACCAGTTTGGTAGGCTGCATAGCCAATGCCACTCTGAGTAGAACAGAGAGTGGGACAAGCACACAGCTGTGATGCTGTGGCTAGTCACTGACTCTATGATTCCGTAACCCCGACCGCCATGGGAGGGCTGTTCGCAAACAGACATCCTGCCACTGGCGGGGCCAAACTGAAAGGGAGGGGAAGACACATGTGTCACCTGGGCCGAGCCGCCCATTCCCCTACTGGTTACATCCATAACCAGGGGGATAGAGGCTCCAGCAGATGGCGCAGTAGCATACAACTGGCCTGATACCGCAGTAGGACAAGCGGAGAACTCCTCGCCCAACTGACAAGTGCTCAGGCTCCCGCGCACACCAGCTAACTCCGTGGCAGTAGGAGTGGAAGCCACGAACTCATGGAGTCGGAGACCAGCGCCCTCAGTCAGAGACCGAGGGCAAGGAGACCGTTCAACTGACCTTTCCATACATGTAACAGGCATCTGAAATAAAGGCTCACTCACCGATAAATAAGGTTCACACAACTTCAAATTCATCGAAACAGAGGAGCTCCCCACCAAACGCAGAGGTGGGGGAGCTTCTGAGGGACACTCCCCCCCGAAACTTCAAGTGTGGCGCTTTTTGAATGGGGGAACCTTCCGGCTGCCCTCATTCTGCCGACGGGCAGGAAGAGGATGAGAGGGCCGTGAGAGGTGAGGGTCGGTCCCCTCATGCTGTGCCTGCCGACCAGTCTCCACCGATGCACATGCCGCTCTGGCCCGGCGCTGTTGGTGGCGCTGGCGAAGTTGACCCCAGGCTTCCCTCTTGAAGCCTCAAGAGGGACAGCCGGCACTAAGAAGGAAGCAGGAACCGACAACAGGTGCCCCAGCCTGCTACCTTCCTCCCAACACTGTTTCTGTGTGGATGACATTACTCTTGGCTTTAACATTTAGCTTGACTAGCTAAACCTGCACTGACGTGTCATGTGTCTTTGTGTATCCACATGGTTCTTAGCTAGGCTGTGTGTGTCTTATGCTGCTGTTTTTTTAAATGTATTTTCTAAATATTGCATTCAGATCATGACGTTTTCTTTTGTTCCCGGATGAGGATAACTGTGTGGCAGTAGTTCCACACTTGTGGCTCAAAAGGGGACTTTATTACTGGCCACCACACAGCATCACCAGCAGGAAGTCCTTCAGCCACGACAAGTTTGCCAGACCTTGTTCAACCTCTGAAGACACCTGAGAAGCTGTCCCTTGTAAGCTTAAGCCTGCAGGTACATTTGAAAATGTAATAACAATTTGAAACTTAGACTGAAAATGTGTTTTGGGTAAACACTTAGAAAGTCTTATTTTTCACGAAAATCGTTCCAGCATGGGCCCCTACCAGCCCAAGAAAGCACATATATATAACAACACCCTGTGGATTACAGCCCTGGAGGTATGTGAATTACATGTTTAACTGGTAATTGCAGCAATGTATACTTGGTTTCACCATATTTACCTACAGTATTCACCAACCTTTGTGTTCTGCTGTGTGTGTTCATTCACCTAACCCAGATTATTTTTTGGTAAATTTATGTTTCTTTTTAAGGACAAGAAGGCAGAGGTTGGGGGAAGTTTTAGCTCTGCACATTAAGGTAAGAATGAACATTTTGGCGAAAACTGTGATTTATAGAGTTCTGAGGATTGTAAAATAATCAGATATTTAGGACTGAATAATTAACAGTTTTCACTTTCAAAAAAGTTGAAGGTGATCAAGCAGCTGACTGAAGAGAAGGTTGAGCTGAGGGCACAGCTGACTCTACAATCAGGTAAAAACAAGACTATAGTTACACTAGCATCTTGTCTTCAAGAAACTAGAAACTTAATTTGTCTGAATGTGTGCCCTTTACTAAAATGCAATAATGTACAGCCTTTCTGAAACTACATGTAGAAGGCAGTCAGTTTATTTCACTATTAAACTTTTGACATTTCGTTGTGGTTTTTAGCTTCTGATAAACGTCTGACTGAATAGAATGTCGAGCGGAGGGCACTACTGGCTCTACAATTAGGTAAAAATAAAACTATAGTTGCGCTAGCATGTGGTCTTCCTAAAACATTTAATTTGTCTTGAATGTTGTGCAATTTGTCAGTGGTATGTGACGGTGATTAAATGCTTTTTTGTAGGTCCATGTCATTCCCCAATCTCACAAACTTAGATGTTACATAAAGTGATTAGAAGCATTTTACATGAGCTGTTAAGAAGGTCTGCTGTTTGGCTGTTAAGGCTGGCAAGGAGCTTAAGTTCACAGTTGGGCGGATGCATCATTACAAATGCCCTTGCCCTCTTGATCACCGGGACTGGAGCTAAGAACCATGTCAACTTTAAGGGCCTTTTCCACAGGACTATTCTTTAAAGACAATTATTTTGTACATGGCTTTTAGATTCTTGTGGTTAATTTATAATTATAATATTTTTTTCTCAATCATGTCAGACCATTTAAGGAATATCTGATTACTCTATTACAGGAAAAATCCTATTATAAGGAAGAATCCTTCCACCCGAGAGGCCACTGACGAGGTTGTCCAGAACCAGATCACCAGGTACCTGAAAGAGGCAGCAGACCATACAAGTGGGAGAAGGTGTCGCGGCAGTACAAAGGACCTGCCATGAATATGAATGACAGCTCCAGCACAACCAATATTGCAGCTAATCTACAGTACTCCTTTTAAACTGCTGCTATGTACAGTGTTATGTCAACCTGGTCTCAGAACGATTACGTAGCCAATTTTACGTAGATTTGAGCCAGGCGATTTCGTAAGATATATCACATGAAGTAAAATTCATGGAGTTACATGAGTCTGAATTGAGAAAAATATTAAATGAAACTGTGTTTCAAACCAGAGACATTGCGCTTGCCATACGGGTGCGCTAACCACTGCACCAAGTAGGAACATGGGGCTCACGGGTAGTTGTCTCGTATAAATGTGTTTCAAGCTATTTTCTTTGTAATCCTTACCCAAACCTTAACGCCAGTTCTGTGATACCTAACCTTAACCCTAACCTGAACCCCAATGCTGTGTTGTGATGTAAGGTAAGCTGACTGCCCTCTGATCTGACTGTTGTCGGTTTGAGACACATGCAGAGCATTTTGTTAAAATTCACATTTATTTCTACGTTTTCATAGCATTCGTAAATATTATACGTTTGTCTGGTGTTCGTATGTTATTTTACACTATAATAGTGGTTGTAACATTTTATATGATGTAATAGCGTTCGTACGATATGTTACGTTTTAGGCATTTCGTAATATATCAAACATATTGGTGACGCATTGCAATGTTACCTAACGTAATGTCACATATCATACAAATTTGTGTGCAATGGATTTTCGTATAATAGTCTATATGGTTTTCTCTCTGACCACATTGGTTATGTATATGACCACACTATTCTCGTGATATATTTAAAGCTGTGTGTGAATGTTCTTAATTCTCACTGTAGTTTTAGTGTGCTATGACACCTTTCATAAGCTTATTGCACTGATTTATCTATAAGATTCAATATCTCTATTGATTGCTGCTAGGTAACACTTTTGTATATTACTGCCATGAATTCCATATGTAAATATTCAGAAATACTACCCAGATTGCTGCTATATCTAAATACTACCCCAATTGCTGCTAGTTTACAGTAATCTTTTTGTAATTGCTGCTTGTGTACAGTTATGTAGTGTTGCTTTATTTTATTATTATTTTATGTCTACCTATGTTTTTGCTTTTACTCTTGACTCTAACTAAGTAGTTTGTCGGATGCCATGTCATAAGAATTTCGTTGTGCAATGCTTGGATTCTAGCCCTTGTTTATTTTGTATTGATGTGATCTTCCTGCTTTCATGCCTGTTAGTTGCATAACACTCCTGATTCCAGCCTCTTGCCAGTGTTTCTTTCTTTTCCAACTTTTTAGTTTTCTTAAAATCTTTTACCTTTGTTTCATTTTTGTTCTGTATTTGTTTTATTCATATTTTTACAATTATTAAGTAAATGTTTAAAAGAGGACCTCAGCATATTTTTTTTGTGCATTTTTTAGTTCATTTTTCCAATGAAGGAGCTAAGACAGCTGTTGGTGGAACGGATCAACCGCTTAGAAGATTTAGTAGAGCGCTTCTCCGGTCAGACTATGGGTCTTGTCCCGTAGGTGAATCAACAAATGCTAATGCTAACGCTAAAATACCACAACAGGCTAACTCAATGCTAGAGAGCTCTAAAGACTTCCCTATACTTGACAGAACGCAGTCAAAATGGGTGAATAGATCAAAGCAATTTCAGAGTGGGCGGCTGAATGAGACGATAACACATCTTGAAATGCATGAGAGTGAACAATTCATTGACTCAGTAGCAGCAACTCTAGGGGTCGAGCTACAAAAGGCTAATGGACAGACACAGATTGGAATACATGGGATTACTTCAAATCTAGACCACACTTCCACGGACCTGGCTGACACTCTCCCTTGGACATGTGCTAATGCCACTGGATTAACGGCAAAGGCTTTCAAGCCAGTCTTCCCCAATGACACATTTTACTAGCACTGCATTGAGGCTAGACCGAAGTCATCCACTACAGCAGGGACTTGGTCTGATGTTGTGCGCCGCAGAGGCAAATCCAGCAATAAATCAAATAAGAGAGCACCAACCCTCAATCCACCACCTGAATTCTCAATTAACAAAAAATAGATACGGTCCACTGGCTCAGAATGAAATGTGTGTAAATGAACCCAGGATGCTAACCACAACACTAGCATTAGGGCTAACCAAAATTTAAAAAAATTGCCTAAAACCACTGATAGGACGAGAGAAAGAAGAAACTTTGCAAACTATTAACCTTGATTGGGGATGACATAACCAAGCATATCAGATTGACAAAGACAGAAATCCTAACTATGGCTGACACATCAGTCAAAAAGATGTTGCCAGTCATTCTCTCTACACATCCAAGCAACATGCAGATTATTATCCACACTGGGTCTTTTGACATTCTACAAAGGAAAACGGGCTCTGAGAACCTGAAAAGGGATTATTCTACTCGAGAAAATAAACAACTTTCAACATGTTTTCATCTCAGAACCCATTCCAACCTTGGGGAAAGGAATTGAATCTTTTAGTCGACTTCTTGGCCTGAAACTGTGGCTGACATCAGCATGCCTTGACCACGGGATAAGGTTTATTGACAATTTCAATATTTTTTGGAACTCCAAAGACCGCTTTAGACTGTACCTGTCCCTGTCCATCCAGTCATGCTTCTGATCTGGACTAGGTTTAAATAAACTCTGGGCTCAGCACACATGCATCAAGCTATTATGATTTGGACTCCTAATATGTTCACCCGGCACAGCCAGAAGATTGGTCACCCCCCGGAGCCTGGTTCCTCTCTAGGTTTCTTCCGAAATTTCAGCTCTCTTAGGGAGTTTTTCCTAGCCACTTAAGTTCATCACTACTGTTGTTTGCTCCCTGGGGTTTAAGGTCGGGTGTTTTGTGAAAGCACTTTGTGACAACTGCTGATGTAAAAATGGCTTTATAAAATACATTTGATTGATTGATTGATTTGAAATTTGATTAATAGCAATGACAATAATGCCAAATAACTTTTTGCACTACTTGACACTTTTGATCTCACTCTACATGTGAAAGAGCATACACACACTCAAGGCCACATTCTAGATCTGGTTATCTCAAAAGACATGGCCCTGTCTGGTCATTTCTGTGTCTTTATTGAATTACTTATCACCCTGAATGTTCCAGTAAACTATGTTTCTGTTAAGAAAAGGTACATTAATGAAAGTACCAATGCTCAGTTTATGGAAACCATAGCTATCTCTCCAACAATAAGTGCTGAGTCAGTTGATGTACTTCTTGATCATTTTAATACCAAAATATTGAATGTCATGGATTGTGTTGCACCGGTAAAGGTAAAGAAAACAATGAGCTAACAGAAAACACTATGGAGAACCACCATGATGTTTAGCGCCCTGAAAAGAGTATGTAGGAAAGCGGAACATAAATGGAGGAAAACTAAACTTCAAATTCACTATGACATCTATAAACAAAGCCTTGTTAGCTTCAACAATGAGTTACACAAGGCTAGACAGCAACATTTATCGGGAATAATCAACAAGAATATCAATAAAACCAGCAATATATTTGTCGTGGTCGACAAGCCTACAAACCCAATAAAGCAGATAGCATCCGAACTCATGGCCACCCTGAAATGTAATGAATTTGCGTGTTTCTTTATTGAAAAATTTTTAAAGTATTAGACAGACCATCAGAACTACACAGTCTTACAAGGACACTGTACCATCAGTACGACCACCAAGACACAACTTGGTTATTAATGAACTACAATTGATCAAAAATCCCTAGAAGAAACAGTTCGACATCGTAAAGCTTCTACAAGTTGTCTCGACACACTGCCATCAGACTTTAAAAAAAGTTTTAAAAAAAGTTTACTCTATAACAATAGACCTGCAGCAAAGAGTTAATAGCTCCCTGCAATCAGGCATTTTCCCATGTCTCTAAAAACAGCTGCCATCAAGCCCCTATTAAAAAAGAGAACACTGGATGCATAGACTATAGACCTGTATCAAATCTCCCTTTTATAGCCAAGATCATTAAGAAGGTTGTCTTCAATCAACTCACTTTTTGTGACCTCAGGCAGTTTCTTGGACAAATTTGGGTCAGGCTTCCGACCTCACACCAGTACTGAAACATCCCTGATTAAAGTTTTAAATGATATACGGCTAAATACTGATTCAGATAAAAGAACAGTTCTAGTTCTATTCGATCTCAGTGCAGCATTTGACACTGTAGATCATAGAATACTTATAGATAGGCTGGAAAATTGTGTAAGACTTTCTGGGACAGTCCTTGATTGGTTCAGATCTTATCTAGATGGCCGGAGTTACTTTGTCACCATTGGTAATCATGAATCTGATAGGGTGGCTATGACATGCGAAGTTCCACAGGGATCTGTTCTCGGACCACTTCTGTTCAATCTCTATGCTATCACTGGGTCAAATTCTACAGAATAACAACATTTACTACCACAGCTATGACACTCAAATATATATGGCTCTCGAACCGTATGACAACAGATCAATAGACTCTCTGTGTCACTGTATAGAGCACATAAATACCTGGATGAACCAAAATTGTCTACAAGTAAACCGAGATTATTGTGTTGGGCAACAAAAATAAAAAAACAAGTAAAGAGCTGGATTCTCGGGCCCTTCAAACCAAGGATCAAGTCTGTAATCTTGGTGTTCTGATAGACTCAAGATCTTACATTTAACAGTCATATCAAATTGGTCAACAAAACAGCATTATACCATCTGAAAAATATATCCAGAATCAAAAGTCTGGTTTCCCAAAAAGATCAAGAGAAGCTCATCCATGCTTTTATCTCTAGTAGGGTTGACTACTGTAATCGCCTCTTAACTGGACTCCCCAAAAATACTTGCATTTACTGTAACTTGCATTTACAGTTACAGAATAGACTTTAATGTGGTGCTTCTAGTTTATAAATCTCTGAATGGTTTAGGACCCGAATACATTTTCTGATTTGAAGTATATAAACCGAGCAGGGCTCTTAGATCCATGAACTCAGGTCAGCTAGTGGAGCCCGGAGTCCAAACTAAACATGGAGAAGCTGCGTTTAGCAGTTATGCCGTACACAACTGGAATAAACTATCAGAAGATCTTAGATGTTCACCAAACGTGTCCATCTTTAAATCCAGGCTAAAAACACTTCTCTTTTCACACGCCCTTGACTGAGCTATTAAACTCACTAAACTTAACCGCACTGTTTAGTCGTACAGCTTTTATAGCTTCCTATGTTTTTATCAAATATTATTTTGTTTCATTCTATTTCTATTTTCTTATTCTATGTTATCTTATTATGCTGTATTTTATATTTCTCTTCTTGATAAATTTTTTATTAAATGTATATCTTGAAATCTTTTACCAATTGTAATGCAAGTTCTGGTGCTATCAGAGGAATAACCTCTGTTTAAAATGTAATAATCTGCTGGTGATGGATCTGACAGTTTTTCTATTGCATTATTTCTGTTTTCACAGTAAAGCACATTGAATTGCTTCTATGTATGAATTGTGCTATATAAATAAAGTTGCTTGCTTGCTTGCTATTCTATTGTTTATTTTCTACTTTTTCACATTGAAATACTGTGATTTTTTTCAATATCTGTTGGTCAGATGTAAATTGCACACGTTTTCTGGCACTGTTTGATAAGGCTGGAGTGTGGAACCAAGCACAGACAAAGAGGCAGAGAGGAGGTGTCGTGCACGGATGTTTACTGTAGGAATAGGCAGTCTCGTGGTTGGCAGGCAGGCAGTCAGACAATGAATCAGAATCCTAGAGATACAGAGGAATTGGCTGGTTCAAGGTCAGGGACAGGCAAAGGTCAGAACAAGGTGGTCCACAAGGCAGAAGCACATGGGGCAGGCTCGGGGTCAGGAACAGAAGGGGTTCGGTAACTGGTAAAGTAGAGCAGAGAACGGGTAACAGGAGACAGGTAACACGGGAGTAAATGCTGGAAACACATGAAAAGACAATACGATCTGGCAGTGGGCGAACAGAAAACACAGACATAAATAGACAGGAGGCAACGTGAACATAGGAGACATCTGATGGGAGGGAGAAGAGAACAGTGAGACAGGTGAAACAGATCAGAAAAGGTGAAACAAATCAAGGCATGACACGATATACAGTATTATACAGTAAGATTTTTTGTATGCTTACTGTATAATGCATGTTTTTATGCATCTTGCACAACCTCATATAAATTGCTTAGATTTAATTAAGTTTATTGTCGTTTGTGATGACAAAAATTATTACAAAGGATTATTATAAATAAAACCTAATATTGGGGAATGAGGCATCCCGGGTTTAGTGCATAAAAGCGGCTAGCTGACTTCGAGCTGCTGGTGAGCCGCTGATCAGAGTGTTGTTGGAAGGCATTGTAATGAAAGCATCCCACTGGTGGCCCAACTCTGATGTGCGCTATAATAAAAATGTCAGCTGCTGGCGGCCTTCTGGCCAGGCGCTTTGCAAAAAAGCATGTCGGCCGCAGCAGCGAAAAGCTAGTGGGCCACCACTGCCGTGTTGCTTGATGGGAACTCATTAAAGACAAGCGTACTCTGAGAAAGATTGCCTCATGCTATTCAGAGCATAATGTTTTCATCTTCTCCAGAGTGTAAACAATATTTTGTTGTTGTTTCAATCCACTTCATTAATTTGTCACATATGCAATATTTTATAATAATATAGCTTTAACAGTTGAAACAGTTAATCTTTGCCAGAGATTTTACCACGGTATTCCAGTCTTCAATTACTACGGCGGAGTAATTTGGAAATTATATCCATACTCTAATTGACTAATGAGAGCATACTTTTGACTAGTATTAATGGTAGTGGTAGTATTCATGTACAGGTTTGGATTAATGTACAGGGTGACATATAGGCTTTAAAAGTCTAAATCAGAATATGATGGTCCCGTATATAACGTATGTATTCCAAACAATATGGAGTCCGATTAGAGATAATCACCTAGAAGGTTAGACTCCCCTGCATTTATTTTCCTACCTCTCTGCCCACATTTGTAAGTAGTAAACATTTTGCTTATAATAGCACTTTAATAATAGTGGTATTATAATACCACTTTAATAATACCCTTTAACTCTAATACCACATATGTTGCCACTTAACTGCCCACTGCCAACTTCAGGCCCTAGCAAGCTGGATTGTACTACTGTATAATATATATTGATGTAAATTGACAATAATGCATTTGGTGTGCATCCGCATTGTCCAACAAGACAGTTGGTAAAATGTGTCTACCATATTGAAAACACTAGGTATGTGAATAGTTAACTACCTTAACTTATATGTTCAGGTGAAATTACTGCTACCTGGATTGCAATTTATATAAAAAGAACCCACTTCAGAAAACAGCCAGGGTAGAACATAAGTGTTCAGTTTGCAGTGGCTCTAAATTTTAACCCTCCGGTTCCTCACTCAAAATCTTCCTTTTTGATTTTTTTGGAAAGGAATGAAAAAGATGCAGTGGTCTCTTAATTATTTCCTGAGTTTTATTTTGTCACTGTATACTTAATACAGTCCTTGGACATTTTCTGCCCTCCTATTTGCCAATTTGCACTGTATTTGCCTTCAATGCACGTCTATACAGTCCACTTGTAACATACACTATATTTAATACTTGTGCATTTCCTGTCCTCTCCTATTTGTACTTCTGATTAGAGGCTAACTGCATTTCATTGTACTCCCAATATAACTGTAAACTCTTTTATTGGAGATCCTGGAGGTTTTAGCCAGCCAAGTGAATGCGAACGTGGGACCTATTGTTTACAGATCCGCTTCTCTAACCACTACGCTATTTGACAAGGGGTACTCAGTCAGTCATTCCGAGACATTCACTCTTATTGGCCGGCTCCGTTACTTGGTCCAGCAAACATTTATGATTACTTAAACTGAAAAGAAAAATTATAGGTACGCTAAATCATTATGATACGTTGCATTGTATGTATGTGATCATCATGCGTGCATCATGTGTGCATTACTTGATTAGTGAGCAATGAAGCGCTAGTAAAAAATGTTTGGGTTGGTTGGATGGCTGGTAAAAACAGAGAATAGCTATGATAATATTAGCCAACCCATATACAATGTGATTTAGTAACCTACTATTGATGCATCTAAATCGCAACTGTCTGGTCTTGGAAAGGGTGCGGGTTGGGCAGTGGCCAGGGGTGAGCAAACCTGTTGAACCTGCTAACTATATTGCTGCTGTCTGGCATGCTACTAGTGTTGTGAGTCTGATAAAAGTTGATTGTGTGGCCATTATTCCATTTCTCTTCCACAATTTACCCTATTCTTTCTGTCCTTTCTGTCATTGTGGCTCACCATGTGCCATTCTTTCTGTCCTGTCTCTTTTTACCTAACTTTGTGATTCATTTAATCTGTCCTGTTTTAGGGTTCATACACATTTGGTCAACTGGAATTCTATGACATTTCCATGACTTTTGGCCAAATTTCTCTGATAAATAATTTTGTGGCATTTACGTATAAATAAAATGAATTAGGAAAACAAAATTATATTTTTCATACGAAACTTATAATGTTGTGTTCGTCATGAAGGCCAGTTTCATAATATTACATTGTATTCAAGCTGCTTGCTGTAGTTTAAAAGTAATCGCCAGAAAATAGAACTCATTTTGGGCCCTTTTTCACCCTGGCTCTTCCTATCAATTCTATTGAGCACTGTGGCAATTAACTCTTCTTCAAACGCGTTCCAAACATTCTAATTCCTGCCCATTGTTCTGTCACAATGCCGTACTAGCCCATAGAGTCAATGAGCTTTCAATGCACCGTAGCTTTGCCTCAAACATTTACTTCAGAAAAGTGTACAGCCTTGTTCAATCCTATATCTGTATTATTTGTCTGATTACATACATTTTAAGCTTTCATCGTAATATTCTAGTTAACCAATATTTTTTCCCGTATTGTTTAATGGGTGACTGGTAATGTGACGGTGAGGTGATGGATTGCTCCGCCATCTCCTGCATTCTTCTTTTCACCAACAGTCATGAACTCATCCCGGTCCCATTAATTTGTCTTGTCTTGTCAATCATTGTTCACACCAGGTCCCAATCATTCCATTAGTATGTGTTTAAATGTTCCTACTCGGCTCCCCTCAGTTTTGAGTCATTGTTCCATGTCAGCCAATGTATGTGGTGACTGTGTTTCTCTATGTTCATTTTCATTTAGCAGTTGCATTGGTACTCTGTGTTTTCTGTTCCGTTGTTTTGTGTGTGTTTATTTCAATTAAAGAATACACCGGCCTGCTACCTCTGCCTACGCCTGGTCCGCTTCACCCCACTACACATTCCTGACAGGTAATTTACGTTGTCATGTTTGTTAGTAGGTTTAAGATCGAGCACAGGTCAGTCATTGCTGACACTCAGTTTTAGATCTGAAGCAATTTCTGCCTTAGATAATGAGTCCAGCACAGGCCAGCAGACAGATAAAGTGTAATACCCACCAATGGCGAGTGAGAGGAGAAAGTGAGCTCAGTAGGCAACACAGTAATACGATAATAACGGCAATTGGCTGCACTGCGATACGACATTTAATGGCATTTAACATTAAGATGTTTTAGTAATTATATACTGACTGGGTGTGTTATACCGGTCGTGATAGTGGTTTTGCTTAAAGTTGCTTTTACGGAGGGGATTAGGGCGCAATATTAGCAAGAATAACAACATTCTGAAACGCATTTTATCTATAGAAAATGGTTGTATTTAAATTAACAACTCTGCAGGGCTGCTTTTTGTAATTGGCAAAGATTTTGGCATGAGAAATTGGTAATCAGCTACTAATACTTACAGCTGGCTGCTTAAGGCTAGTTCAACTAAATCAACATCTCCATATTGTGTTTTCCATAGACTTTCCTCAAAACCGTTGGAAAATTGTAAACAGGGGGGCGGATTAAGGGTGGCGCAATGCACTCTTCACTGAAAAAAAAATATTGAAAGTTACAGAAAGAGCGTGCTGGCGGGAATATATGTTTGAGAGTGAGGTGGATGTTCTTGCTGTGCTCCCTGTTCAGCGCTACCTAGAGTGGCAAGGGTCTTTATTTGTACCAAACCAGCAAGATTACACAACACATTTTGAAAATCCTCATTTGCACAGGGTTTTCTCTACTCGGGTAGGAAAAAAATTGGAGAGGGTTTTGATTCGGCGTCCTTACGCTGCCGGCTCTTGGAAGTATATAGTACCTTCATTTGGAAAACATTTAAAAAATTTCACCGAGTTTACAGACATAATTACTAAATCGCTAATCAGAATTTTCCTATAACATCTAACATTACCCTTCACCATTTCAGAAATACAAATTAATTTCCGATCACTGAACCTGCTGTTTTGCTATGGAAAAATGGACAACACTGTCTACTTCAGATCTCTCCAATGTAAATTTGCATATTTTTTCAAGCTGGGCACATTTTTATCAGGAGAACCTCCCCTTATAAATAGAATAAGACAGGCAAGTGGGCTTTGCTGCCATAAAACACTAGTCACAACTGTTTTCCCTATGGAACTCTAAGCTCCACCCATTAGTTACCTATGTCTGGGAGAGGGATGCCTGTCTTCAGGGGGAAATATGTAAACATTTATATTTGGCAGGACCTCCCCTTTAAAATAAGATTTGATTGGTCTGTGCCATTTACTGTCATCAAATGCAAATCCCCCAAAATATTTTTGCTTTAGAACTTTGAGTTCCGCTCATTGGTTTTCAATGGAGAGACATGCTTGTGTACTGAGGCAAATTTTTCATGTATATATTTCATCAAGTGAGACATTTTAAACAAGAGAATCTACTCTTTTTAATAAAATATGGCTTGGCAGCGCCATTCAATGACTTCAAATGCTAGACTAGAAACATTTAGAATATTCGATTTTTAAACTTCCACTCAGTATTAAGCGCAATTTGTACCTTATAGGACCAAATTAACTTCCTATACCGGTTCTCATTTTTAATTTTCGTCATGAAATGAGGTTAAAGTTGTCAAATAAAGGAGGAGACCTGTTTTGATGCAATTTTGAGGAATTTTAAGCTTAATTCAGGTCAGAAGAGGCTCAACGAATGATCGATTCAATTAATTAGCTATGGGCATGAGTTAGCGTTCCAGCTGTTTATGTCACGGGCACAAGTAAGGATCCAAGTGCGGACTTGGAAGGAAAAGGGGGAGAGACAGACAGAGTGGACTTGGATGGGAGGTGAGGCGTCTCACGGATCGGCGGCAAAGGCACAGACTAGCAGCAGGCAGAGTAGACTGGGACGGGCAGATGGTCGGAAAACAAGCGGGCGGCAGCAGTACAGTCAGGGAGCGGGCAGAGTAGTCGGGGAAAGGCGAGAGATCAGAATTAGGGCGGCGAACAGGCGACAGATCAGAATGCATGCTCGCTCAGGTGGGGACGTGACAGTACCCCCCCCCTCCCCGCCCGCGATGGACGCCCCCAGACGGACCATCGGAGCCCCCGGCCGTCGGCAATGGTAGGCCCAGATCATGGTCAGATCCAGGATCTGGCGTCGGGAACCCAGCATCGCTCCTCTGGACCATAACCCTTCCAGTCCACAAGATACTGGAAACTGCGGCCCCGACGACGAGAGTCCAGGATCCGACAGACGGTCCGACAGGCTTGATGTAGGACACGTGGAAGGAGGGATGGACCTTGAGAGAAGAGGGCAGCTTGAGGCTTACGACTACGGGGTTGATGACCTTATCGATGGTGAAGGGGCTGATAAACCTGAGGGATAGCTTGCGGGAGTCTGTGCGCAAAGGGAGCAGCCAAACCCTATCCCCCACAGCGAAAGAGGGAGCCGGCACCCGGTGCCGGTTGACCTGTGCACGGTACAACCCAGAGGACCGAAGAAGTGCGGCTCTGGCGCAGTGCCAGGTCCAATGGCAACATCGTACGTGGGCCTGAACGGATGGCACCGCCAGGTCTCTCTCCCGGGATGGGAACAGTGGGGGCTGGTATCCAAACAGGCACTAAAAAGGGGACATGCCCCTTGCGGATGTGGGAAGGGTGTTGTGGGCATATTCCACCCACGGAAGCTGGGAAGACCAGGTGGCAGGGTTGGAGGACACCAGGCAAAGGAGAGAGGACCCTAACGTCTGATTGGCCCTCTCGGCCTGGCTGTTAGTTTGGGGATGAAAACGGGAGGAGAGACTAACGGTGGCGCAAGTGGCACGGCAAAAGGACTTCCACACTGCGGACGTGAACTGTGGTCTGCAGTCGGAGACCAGGTTGAGGGGAATCCCGAAAACGCAAAACACTTCTCTGACCAGGATCGCAGACACCTCCTTAGCTGAGGGGAGTTTGGGTAAGGGACTGAAGCGGGTGTACTTACTGAACCTGTCCACCACGGTGAGGACCACAGTGTTACCGTCAGAACAGCGCAGACCAGTTACGAAATCTAAGGACAGATGGGATCAGGGGCGACGAGGAACAGGTAGAGGATGCAGAAGCCCGGAGCTGGGCCGGTTGGACTGCTTGTTCTGGGCCCAAGTGGGGCAGGCAGCAATGTTGGCTTGCGTGTCATTGCGCATGGAAGGCCACCAGAACCGTCTGCGGAGGAAGGCCATGGTGCGGGCCAGGCCGGGATGGCAGGTGAGCTCAGAGGGGTGGGCCCAGGCCAGTACCTCCGACCTAGCAGGTTCGGGACGAAGAGGGGGCCCGGTTCGAGGCATCTCACGAACCGGCGGCGAAGGCACAGACGAGCAGCAGGCAGAGTAGTCTGGGACGGGCAGATGGTTGGAAAACGAGCGGGCGGCACAAGTACAGTCAGGGATTGGGCAGAGTAGTCGGGGACTGGCGGGAGATCAGAATTCCGGCGGCGAACTGACATACAGGTAGGGCTCAGGCAGAATAGTAGGGCACAGGCGATCGGTCGGACCACGGCAAGGCAAGACGACAGTCTGGTAAGCGCGAGATGTGGCATGTAAACATTTACCATTGATCTGGCAGGGAAAAAGTGGCAGGGATTTGTACTTGTGGTGACAAGGTGAGTGGAGACAGGTGCGTGAGTGGTGATTGATGACAGGTGTGAGAACAGGTGCGTGCTGGTGACTCAGGAGCGTGGGCGCTCGACCTCTGCGTGACAAATAATTGCTATTAACATGCATTTGATGAGGGATTTAGTCGCCTCAGCTGCCATGCAGCTGATGTGTTTATTCCTTGTTCATTTGGCTTAAAAACGCAGCCTCACCCGTATTTGAAACATCTGTCTGTTTAACACATACCTTACATTTCGCACACCCTGGGTTTGGACTTTTGCCTATCTAGAAAGAATAAAGTGGCGTGTGTAGCCTTGTGTTGTTAAAAGAGCATTTTCTTGGAATTGCTTCATATCGGGTTGTAGCTCGAGCAGTGAAAGGTGTTAAGCTCTCCTATTGTATATTTGTCTGAATCGCCACACTTTTTCTGTTTGTCAAACTCTTGTAGCATACACCCTGCCCACACCGTCTCTCCCACTGATATTAGCACTCATAAGCACTCACAGAGAGATACATTCACACTCTCAGACAAACACAATCTCAGACACACACCTACCCAGTTTGAGCTCTTTTTGCTGGATCGCGAAAGCAGAAATGGCCAAGAAGAGCAAAGTCACTTACTGAGTGAGTGACTGACTGACTACCACTTGTTAAATAACATTGTGGTTAGTGATGCGGACAACGAAATCAATAGAAAATAACACAAATACAATTTTGAATGTCCCTGTAATTAGCTAGAAAGTTTTCTCCTTTTCTTTTCTCAGCAAAGTCTATCACCTTCCACGTCTAGGTCCTTTGCTCACAGAGATGCTGATTGGCTAACTACATAAGTTTCTTTCCAATCAAATCCACTTACTAACCATTACCACAGGTTAGATTGTTTTGACCACATGTTGCATAGGTACATTTAAAAAATAAGAACAATCAGTGTTATTTAAATCAACAGTACTTTAATTTTCTGAACAAAGTAACTTTTTCAAACTGCCAATATCCTCCACCTTCTAAATGTCTGGATGTCCTCATCCAACATCTTATCTTGCTACATATTCCAGTTAGTCATTAACCAAAACTTTTAACGATATCCCTCTGCACTATGGTCAAAGGATAATTACTGTATATTCCAGGTTCACCATAGGTAAGTCTAATGACTGGCTTTACTTTTTGTTCAGGGGCAAATCTTGATTTTAATCAGACTTCATCGTAATCATATACAGGATTGTAGTGTAATGAGAAATGTCTGTTGAGTAAGAGTGCACATGTATTCAATGAAGATGTTTGTCTGGCCCCACCAATTCTCAAACACATCCTTGGTGATGTTAATCAGTGTCCTAGGTAACATTTGCTTCACTAATGATCTGGAACACCAGGTGTGGGCCATCTGCCCCACCTTCCTGAGCTCACCTAGAGAGGTGTGAAACTCTGAGCAAACTCGAGTGTAACTGAATGCATGACATTGTGGACATTTATCTGTTGCGTTTGGTTTTTCCTTGTTCCCAATAAATGTCAGAATTGGCTGATATGCTTTATTGTACTGTATGGGTTATGGGTCAAACTTCACAAGAACATTGCAGAAACGATAGTCCTTGTTGCATGTCAGACAACAACTGGCATCAACACCCCATCCATTCAAAATTTGTATTGATAAAGTGGCACAGTTCCTGTCTTTTCTGTTTATTGTGTTTGCCAAGGTAAAGTAATGCTAATGACTATTAGGGGACATGGTTTAGATATGTCCGATTTTAGGATAAATAGCCATGTCTCTAAAAAGTTGATTGAGCTTGTCCTTGTTAAGAGACACTCTTAATGTCACGCCTCCACGCACGCGCAGGGGCGGGCCTGCGTGCTCCTGAGCTACAGACGCGCACCTGTTCCCACACCGGTTCCCAATCACCACTCACGCTCCTGTTCCTACTCTCCTCATCACCTGCCGTATATATGCACCTCCCTGCCACTTCTTCCCTGCCGGATCAATGGTTTATGCACGCATACCACATCTCGCACTCTCCTCGAACAGACTTCCCGTGTACAGACCTATCGCCTTTTCGCGACTATTCTGCCTGAGCCCTGCCTGTACGTCTGTTCTCCGCCGGAATTACGATTCCTCGCCTGTCCCCGACTACTCTGCCCGCTCCCTGACTGTACTGCTGCCGCCCGCACGTTCACCGACCATCTGCCTGTCCGCAACTACTCTGCCTGCTGCTCGTCTGTACATTCGCCACCGACTCGCAGGACGCCTCGCAGTCCGTCCCCGACGGTTCACTCACTCCCTCCCCTTCCCAGTCCGCGCTTGGGTCCTTACCTGCATTCCTGAAACTTAAAGGAGTAATAACAGAGACAAAATTCTCTTGGCATAATTAGCAGTTTATTTGCAAATAGGGATACACGTCAAACGCTTACAGAATAATAATTTGAGGAGCTTCTAAAGGAAAATACATGAACTGTCAGTGTTTATTACAGTTAAAAGGGGTGTGGTAAGATGTTACCCAGCTATCTTAGTTCACACAGGTTTTACCCAAAGGGCGGGTTGTCCCCCCACCTTATCCTTCCTGCCATAATGTTTACTGTTGTGTTTACCTAAAGGGACAATTGCCCCTACCTTCCCCCAACAACCACATTCCTAAGGAACAATGGACAGATACCCTTATTGGTTTAGTCAGTTGAGCAGATGGTCAGAGTACCCAGTGATCCTCTGACATTATACAGATGTGTGTCACAACCAAAGACAAGTTACATACCAGGTAATAGATAAGCAAAGATGTCTCCAATGTACATTAGTTAAGAAATTGCCACAACAACCTCCCAACATGTTGTATTGTAGATACATTTAGGAGTTTGTCATTGAGACCTCATGACACGTTGTGTTGTAATCATATTCATGAGTTTATCTTTAAAAGAAACTCCTGGCATACCCTAATGCTGTAGTGCCTTAAATACTTACTGTGTAATTAGTAGACCGTTAGACTAGTTGTTAGGATGTTGAATCGTGTTGGTACCGAGGAACACACCATTTTACTGTATGGTTCTTTTTTAACTACCTAAACCTTAAGGTGGCTTATGATAACTGATATAGACACATACACAGACGTAAATCGAAGTGACCAGACTGATTGTCTCTTAATTGCTCTGTAGCTACTCCTTCCCTTGTCTTCTAAACTTGACTGATGAGGAGCATTGAGGATAACGTAGGCCGTGAAACATGATATTTTAAATGTCTGATGAAGGATTAGCTACCTTTTCTAAGAATTTCTAGCATATAGAGAGATATTGAGCATTAAAAGGTATTGAATAAAGCTTGTGTCAGCTTCCGTCCATGTGATATCCCTGAACAAAATTAATGCAACCAGAAGTCATGGGAGAGCAATCTTTATTCAACATGAGACAATAATGTTAACCTTCCGTAGTTGTTTCTTTTCTCTCTCTCCAATGAATACAAGAGGAACACAATCTTTATATCAGGGTACAAGAGAGGGGGCCAATGGTGATAACCAGCCATTACACAGTAAAATACCCTCCAATAAGAAAGGTTTATCTTACAAAAGACTCTGGTATGGTATGTTTCAACCTATGGTCAATGGTCCTATCCATCCTGTGACAGTCACATGTGCAACTCCTAGTAGGAAGTATGGACAGGATGTGTGGAGCCCATCATTAACAGGCAACACGTCCTATCTATGATCCGTTGTTCAGAGTTAATCAGCACATCGGTGTTGTGTTAAGTTTCTCAAGCCTACTTCCTCTCAGTCCCCCCTTCAATCATGTATTAATTAATCATACTATTTTGATAAAACTAGGAAAATAAAATTACAGTCCAAATCTTAATGAAGGTCCAAACACTTCTGTTAAAAAACAATAAGGATAATAATAAAAAGGATTATCGGGCCTATGAGGCTTTATTATTCCTTAAATAAAATGAAAATAAGAGAGTCGACACAGCTTGCCTGGCACATAGTACTGGTTGGCATTGCAATCGAGTGACCATCCTAATCAATCTTTACCATACAGATCATATCCTAGGCTAATATCAGTCTAACCTGTGTCCAATAGAAACAGACCTAACATGACATATTCTTGAAATGCATAGTTCATTCCCAATAAACCCTTTAAACAATTAAAGTCCCCACTTGTCCGTATCATGAGTCATGCATCAACATCATATTAACAACCCAACATATCCTGAACGTAACACAACACTCAACTCCAATGAATGTACTAGTGACAGTTTCTACCTTTAAAAAGGTATATGGCACTATTTAGCATAACAGGTTAGCCGTTGTAATTATGACTATCAAGCATTTTCACAAAAACAACAAGTATCAATGACCAATGTTAAAGTAGTGATCATATGTAGTCCTCTGCCTGTCTTGTGAGGATTACCTCAATTTAGAAAAACGATTGATAGGAATGAAGCTAGATTCCCTTCAAATGTCCTGTAGTTCGAGTCTTCAGTCTTCTTTGTCTTGTATCAGTGATGTAAAGTTCCAATATCAATTATTGCAGTAAGTGTGAACCAGCAAATTGCCTGGTATGTGGAGTCCTTCAGGTGGATTATCTTCTCATCTCACTTTTGATGATTCGTCTGGAAATCGAGTGTGAAACCAAGCAACCTCTCCCATTTAATTAATGGTAGCCTATTACTCAGAGTTAAAGTTGAGTGTTCAGACTGGTCTCAACTGTGGAAATTTCACCAACACAAGCATATTCAGTTTTGGGATAATCAAACATTAAGTGAAAGCTAAATATATTTTCCTCTCAATAGCTTTAATGTTGAAATGTATGGTTTTGAAACCAACTGTAGTGAGGGTAGAGACAAAAAGTAATCCCCCATTGTTGATGATAGTCATTTTAGTAAATAGAACCACAGATGTGGTGAAAGAAAAGTGCCAATTTAGTTAGGCATATGCCAAGACATACCAGGAATTTAAGAATTTGAGAGCTGTTTAGCTCTGTAAGACAAATTTGTTAGTGGGTTATATGGTTTATAATTCCTTCACCCAAGTGACCATGTTGACCATGTGATGTCTTTGATTGTGTTAGTGAATGTTTGTGTTTTTAACATATTCACGTTTTTGTTTGGATGAATATACAGTATGCAGCTCCATATTGAATGGATTCCAGATCCATCCCTATTACCAATTCTCTATTTTTCTTGTCTGTCCCGAACTGATGGCCAGTGCATTTTCCAGATGGTGCCTCCTGTTGCTGTAGTCGCCGTGATTCTGCTTTCACTCATGGTGTCACTTTCCATTGACTTAATGAAGTGAAAGCAGGGGGGATGTATGATATGATAACTGATTATGATTGGAAAGAGTTGAGCTTGTGGCTCAAAGCAAATCAAATTGGTACTTATAAGAAGTTACATGAACATTTAGTTTTTTTTCTGTTTGCGTAGTTGTAATGGAGAATTGGCATCTGTTATGTTTTACATTTTCCATATACATCTATGCATATACATTTTAATGGTGGAATAGCATAGATGTAATAATCTTTTGATTTGGCTAAGCAAAGTCAAGTCTGATCGGACCATGGAATCTCATTCCACTGCCATGTGCTATTGGGCATAAATGTAGCACATTGAAAGAAACATCGAACAACCTAATTCTGAATAGGAAAGGAAATTTGACATAGACTTTTATGGAAACTTGTCTGAATAAGGTGTAAGATTCACTCTAATGATGGAACTTCTGAGATCCACAAGTATTCAGGACAGATCTACTGTCTTCATTGTTCGGAGTTGACAGAACCATACCCAGTGGATGAAAGTTTGATGGACTGTTGAGCCACACTAATTGTTGTTTTGCAGTTATGCTTTCAACAGATCGAGACATCACAACCACTTTTCTGATGATACATCACGTCACTGTCTGGACACAGACAACTGAGTGTGTGGGTACCAGCAACATGTTCAAGAAGGTTTCTTCAACTACACTGGTCGAATCTGTTTCAAATCTTCCTGAACACTCACATGGCAGAACGATGCCAGGGTCAGACCACTTGGGGTCATCCTAGGGGTCAGCCCCCCTTCCTGGAGCTCAGGACTTTACCCACTGCTGGTAGCAAGCAAGCAAGCAAGTTAATTTATGTAGCACAATTCATACATAGAAGCAATTCAATGTGCTTTACAGTGAAAATAGAAATAATGCAATAGAATCAAAACAGTCAGATCCATCATCAGCAGATTGTTTCATTTACACAGAGGTTATTCTTCTGATAGCCCCAGAACTTGCATTACATTTGGTAAAAGATAGCAAGATATACATTTAATAACTAAATAAATCAAGAAGGCAATAAAAGGCCAAATCTTTTGTTTACTCAGACTGTCTGTAGCAATATATGTCATTATTTCAACTTAGCTGATATCCTTTATTAAGAGATCTAATACTGTGGAAATGTGCTTATTTTTATCTAATCAGCAACTCAACATTAGGGTGGAAATTAAGAAATCTTAAGAATGGCAATGTAGACAGAAAACAGATTTATGATGTCACTAAAATTTAAGGTGCAATAATTTAAACACTCTACAGGACACAAGGTAGGATATCTGATGCTCCTTTACTGATGGGTCCCAAACACCCTGTGCATACCACCTGCTTACAACTGTGTGTCTGTCGCCATTGTCAAAGGTTTGCAATGTGACTTGTCATAAGATCTTTCATTATGTTGATATGTCTTGTTGACAGTGTCTGTAGCTAATTTATAAGCTCTCTGCACTTCCTTAAGTTCTGTCACATTCTAACAATGGCTGACATACTCATTTCCATCGGGAGAAGCTTCAAGGCAAATGTCAACAGGAGGTTGGGCTGCCTTCCCGAACATGAATTAATAGGGATAGTATCCAGTAGCATCACACTTGGTTCTGTTGTAAGCATGAACAAAACTTACAACATGCTGGCTCCAGTTGCGTTTCTCTTTTTCCCCTAATGTTCCTAGCATAGAACAAAGTGTAAATTGGATCTTTCGGGCTGTGGGTCCCCTTGAAATTGATATGGTGTTGTATGAGATTTCCATATGCCCATCATTTTCAAGATTGAGCCGACATTTGAAATCTCTGCCTTGATCGGATACGGGTTGGCAATCCATAATGTATGAAAGACTTGTCCACTAAGTCTAAAGCTCTGTTTATAAGAAATCAATGCATGCCAGATCCATAGGTCCAGAACTCAGGATTTGGTTTAGAGCATAGGTCTTTAACCCTCTCCCCCAGCCATTCCATCTATTAGATGTATCCCAGAGCTAGCATACTTGAATAAACTTTTTAAATAACTAACAAGCCCTTACATGTTGAATCAGGTGAGCTATTTCAGGGCAAAAACTAAACTGCGAGATGAAGATCTATGGTTTAGAGGGGTAGCTCTTTGACAGGGAGTGTTCCGTGTAACACACTCTCCACAATTCTTTACATACTGCGCCTTGTCTTGAGATATTTTGGCCAGATGAACCTAGTCCTCAGTAGGTCTATGGCTCTCTCCTTAGACTTACTATCAATATGTACCATTAACTTTGCTCAGTATTGGTAATCATGGAACTCCACAACTGCCCACTTAAGAGACAGAAACTCCAAATGATGGATGCAGTAGCTCCATGTTCAGATAAGCTTAGCATATGGCTGGCAAAGGTCTTCAGGATATTTTTGGGGTTTGCAAATGCTAGTACAGGGGCATGAGTAAGGCACTCAATCAGGTGCTGGAAAGCATTTATGCTTGACTGATCCCACCTTTCACCAAAAGGTGGGATCAGTCTTCTTCATTTACCACTGCTTTTTCCATCAAATGTTGGAATTTTTCTTGATTACCAATCTGTCCAAGGCATTTCTTGCCAAATTATTTAAATTGGCCAGATGACCAGCTGTAGGAGGAGTCTTGGCGGTTCCAAACAATGATGGAGCCCACTGTATTCCTGGGAACTTTAAATTATTTAGCATTTAGCATGGTGGGTTCCGTCATGGAGAAATGGAACAGGTTTGGAATGACTTGGACTTCCTAGAGCTGGCCGTATTGCCAGAAGGCCTGAATGTCAAATGCTACATCTGGCAAAAACAAGGTACCGCTAATAGCATCTTTACAGTGAATCATGTGCTCGTGCGATGATTTTCAACAGCAGGGAATGATGGAGCAAATTAAAGATTGATTTATTTAGCCCTGCAACAACAGCCAAGACAATGTTGGAGCGACTTCAGGACAACCCGGTAAATGTCTTTAAGTCACCTAGCTAAAACCCAGATTTGAAACCCTCTTAATATCTGTGGGGAGCCTTTACTGTGCAGTTACTGTCGCTGCCCATTCAATCTGAGAGAGCTCAAGAGGATCTACAGTGTAGAAAAGGGAAATAAATGTACTGTTTTCCATAGGAAAGAGAGAAAATGTTTAATAACCAAATCAATTTAAATTATAACATAATATATTTCTCTTTCCTGCATGCAACTATCACTTTCTTGTTTCTCCCCCAGCTTAACAGAGCATAAGCTTATAGCTGGAAAGCAGCCTGGTTCCAAAAACAAATAGAATCAACTGTCACCTACTCAGATGCCAGGGCCAGATTAGTCTAATCCCCAGTCTTAAGAGCTGTGTTATTTTGCCTAGGTTTGGTTAGCAGTAACAACTCGTACTTGAGAACAGGATTTTGAAAGAGAAATATGTTCACTCAATGTTGATCAGCCATAACATTATGACCACTGACAGGTGAATAACACTGATAAACTCGTCATTATGCCACCTGTCAGTGGATGGGAGATATTAGGCAGCAAGTGAAAATTCTGCCCTCAAAGTTGATGTGTTAGAAGCAGGAAAAATGTGCAAGCGTATGGATCAGAGTGACTTTGACAGGGGCCAAATTGTGTTGGCTAGACAACTGAATCAGAGCATCTTGAAAACTACAGCCTGGTCTGCAGTAGTCAGCACCAAAAGTGGTCCAAGGAAAGAAAAGCGGTGAACTGGCAACAGGGTCATGGGAGGCAAAGGCTCATTGCTGCACGTGGGGAGCAAAAGCTGGCCTGCGTGGTCTTTTCCAACAGATTAGCTCCTGTAGCTCAAATTGCTGAAAAAGTGAATGCTGCTACTGATAGAACAGTGTCAGAACACAGCCGCGCACACAAGTCAGGGTGCCCATGGGCACTTGAGCACCAGAACTGGACTACGGAGCAATGGAAGAAGGTGGCCTGGTCTGACAATCACATTTTGTTTTACATCATGTGGAGGACTGGTTGTGTGTGTGTCGCTTACCTGGAGAACACATGACACCAGAATGCACTATGGGAAGAAGGCCAGCCGGCAGAGGCAATGTGATACATATGGCAATGTTCTGCTAGGAAACCTTGGTTCCTGCCATTCATGCGGATGTTACTTAGACATGTACACCCTTTCATGGCAACAATATTCCCTGATGGAATTGGCCTTTTTCAGCAGGTTAATGTGCCCTGCCGCAAAGCAAAAACTGTTCAGGAATGGTTTGAGGAACAAAAAACATGTTCAAGGTGTTGACATGGCCTCCAAATTCCCCAGATCTCAATCTAATCAAGCATCTGTGGGATGTGCTGGATCAACAGGTCTGATTTATGGAAGCCTCACCTCACAACTTACAGGACTTAAAGGATCTGCTGCTAATGTGTTGGTGCCAGATACCACAGAACGCTGTTGTGGCAATTTCTTAACTAATGTATTTTGGAGACATGTTTGCTTGTCTATTACATGGTATGTAACTCTGGTCTTTGGTTGTGACATGCATCTGTATTATTTCAGAGAATCATTAGGTTCTCCGACCTTCTGCTCAACTGGCTAAACCATTAAGGGTATCTGTCCTTGGTTCCTTAGGAATCTGAGTGTTGGGGGACAGTAGGGGCAGTTGTCCCTTTAGGTAAACACAACAGTAAACATTGTGGCAGGAAGGATAAGATGGGGGGATAACCCTCCCACCTGTGTGACTTAAGATTGATGGGTGGCATCTTGCCACACCCCTTTTAACTATAATAAATACGAGCTGTACATGTAATTTACTTTAGAGGCTCCGCGAATGATTATTCTGTAAGCATTTGACGCGTCTCTCTATTTGCAAATAAACTGCTAATTGTGCCAAGAGAATTTTGTCTCTGTCTTACTCCTTTGAGTGTCTATTGATGAAATTTCCATCACAACACCTTGAGAGGTCTAGTGGAGTCCAGGCATTGACCGGTCAGGGCTGTTTTGGCGGCAAAAGGGGAACCTACACAATATTAGGCAGGTGGTCATAATGTTATGGCTGATCAGTTTATATTTCCCTTCCTGTCTTAACAGTGCCACTTTTACAACCAGTGGCCAAACATCCCCCAAGAAATATATTAACCTCAACGGTGTTAGGATAATTTGATTTAATTTCCATTTATATAGGGAATGACCTTCAACACTTTAGGAGTGTGTTGTCAGTTGGCCTAATTCAAGTGTTGGGCAAGTAAAAGTGGATACAGACCCCTGTCTGATGATAAGCGGATGCATATATAGCACATTGCTGGGGTTTGTGTGGTCCTTCATAAGGTCCTTCATAAGGCTGAGTGCCATGCAGCACCTACTTTGTTATGCTACAACCCTGTGGCCTGTCTAGGAACCAAGTAATAAACAGCGCAGGGTGCTTTTTATTTATCTAAAGCAAATTAAGTTTTAACCCGATTAGCACTCAAGGGGAGAAGGAATGTGGATGGTGCCAAAGGAAAGAAATTAACAAAAATGTCCTACCTAAACAATAAGGGGGCTGACTAACCAAAATTACAGAGGGTGGCTCTGGCCTCTATATGTTCTATCAGTCTGTTGTCGAAAGCGCAATTTTCTTTGCAGCCATCTGCTGGGGCAGCAGCATCAGAGTCAGTGACAGCAAGAGACTGGACAAGCTAATCAAGAAGGCTGGCTCTGTGCTGGGGTCTGCTCTGGAGCCCCTGGAGTTGGTTGTGTAAAAAAATTATGTTACACAAACTGTTCAACATCATGGACAATACTTCACATCTGCTGCACAACCTGCAGAGTGTATTCAACTGAAGACTCCTACAACTCCGCTGTAGTAAGGACCGTTACAGGAACTCATTCCTACCCTCTGCCATTACAATACACAACTGAATGACTGAGACTGAATGAAACATGAATTACAATGGGCATTACATTGCCTAGCTTACGATCATAGACAACACTCAATACTAGCATTGTTAAAAGGATACTAATTGCAGATTCTAAATATGCCCACAGTTGCACATGTGTATACACCTTAGATTTGTAAATATATTTTTACATTTTAATAGGTACATTTTGTACATTTCAATCAATCTCACGTTAGTTAATGTATATATGTCTAGTCTGTGAGTTTTTGTAATCTGTGTGAATTTTGCTGCTGTAATATCCTATTAACAGACAATCACCTATGGATTAAATGTAGACCACAGGGTGTCTTACCTGTTCCCCTCCCCAAATAAAACATTAAGGATAACTAATTAACTCTCAAGTAATAACTGCAATGACTTGATAGACACAGGAGAACTAGATTAACAAGGGCTACAATAGGACGCACAACGTCTAACCCATCTGCCATGTGCAGACGTATCAACTGTCTCTCTACTGTCTATCAATGAAGTTCACTCTCCTGGATGCTTCCAAGTTGTATTTAAAGGGGTGGCACGTCAAGGAACAAGCAGGCAGCAGCGGTGGATTGGCTGATCAGTAGGTGGGAGCAGGAGGGCAAGTTGAAATGACAGTGGGAAGGACCAATTCAGGGGAAACTCATGTGGAAAAGAGAAGAGCAGACCAGACAACAAAAGACACCACGAGTACACACACTAATTTGTGGGCACATAACAGTTTACATGGGAGGGAACCTGGCCATAGTCATGTATTCTGCTGTCAGAATTGCTGAGATACGGTTGTGTGTGCCGTAGTTCTCATACCAGGCAATGATGCTGTTGGTTAGGACTTTCGAGGGTGCAGCACTTTTATTTGGCATGCCAAGATTTAGTCACCTGGCACCATCATTACGACATATCAACATTGCTGTTTGAATGCAGAAGAACTTAATGTGGTACTGTGTATAATCCTCTAAAGAATAACACGGCTTGTGTCTTCCTTCACTGAAAAACACCGGTATAGTGCTAGTTTGTCCAGGGGGTCTAAAGAGAGTATAAGGAGATTTCATGTCATTGCAAAGTGATACAGTTTAAATTAGGAATATGTCAGTTACATTTAGCAGAAAAACATTATTTGAAAGATTATCTCAAATAATTTACTGTAGACTGGTCATTTTTTTATGTTTTTGCTAGCAGTACAGTAATTGCCAAATCTCTGCTGCAGCTCTGTTGTTGTGAATCGGGTTATGATTCTTCCACAAATGAAAATAACAGCACTGAGGAGGTCTCACAGTGCTGTTATACAAATTTTCTACACAAGCTAATGTTTAGCTTCATACTTGACTCAAGTTTTTGATTCAATTACAGTTCTCTTTAGTGTCGATTAAGAGGGAATGTAAAAGTCATAATTCAGATGGCAAACTATTAAACCATATTGCTTTAGAGACCATCTCAGATGTTGAAGGGCTCAGCTGGTATTATTAATCTAAGGCATCAATGTCTGCATCAGTGCACCACTAAAGCTGCATTTACTGATGTACTAGACTAGGGCATGGAGGTTGTATTGGTCCCACAAGTAGGTGAAAAGGTCATGGTCTGTGTACGGTCCTGTGTAAATCAATCGTGAGTTGGTGAGAATATGTTGTCCTCAGAAAGAAAAATGCCTAATAGTACATTAAGAAGAAATGAAGGGGAATCTTTATGAAAGCCTGTATTATTATTTTTCTTTAGGCAATTAGATAAACATTATATCATACAACAAAATGAATTACAAGAAAGATATTGTAAATTAAGGAAAATCGGAAAGACATGGAAAACACTAAGTTGTGTTCAGTGATATCCACTGATGAAAACATATCATGTTTTTTAAGCATATTTAATTATCCTTAATGTTAAACATTTCTGCAGTTGTTGGTTTTCCCTTTCACCTCAAAACACATTACATAATTGTCTTGCCAAGTGCAGTTCTCCACATCTTTTTTATTATATAAATGGTTAATTTTCACTCAGAAAAGTGCTGTTCATCATCTTGGTTTGAGAATTACTACACTTTTTCAACATTACTGCTAATGCAACATTGTCATAACAATGTGTGAACATTCAGCTATTGTTATGTTTCATAAGAGTTATTGAAAGCTGTTTAGAATTGTATTAGAGCCAAAGCTCAAGGACTCAGGTAAAGGACTACAGCTATATGCTATATTTGAGCAATGAGTCAAGAGAGAATGGTATATGGCCACTATACCATTACTAAGCGCTGTTCTTAGGCATGAGGCATGCACATTTTGTGCTAAACAATGGCACAAGGTTAGTTATTATAGTCCTTAACATTACATTTTAATGACTCTAAGGTGTGACACCTTTCATTGTTGAGAATGTGTTTGAACAGATGTTGTATTGTATATTGTTTTGCTCATGCTACTTTTACTTTACTATTCAGAGAAGGGCATGCAAATGTGTAGTGTTTTAAATAGTTTCTCCCTTTTTGAAGACCACTTTAATTGTCATTTCTTTTGCCCTGCTGAAAAAAGTCACTTCATTAATCATCCGCTTAATGAATTACCTTTTCTGTTGCTACCAAATTACTTTCCTACTTAAAAATTTCGATAAGGGCGTTTTTATTAATGAACTCGCGGGAAACAAAAGTGTCACATTTATTGGCTTTATTAGTTTGGAAATAATCACTGAGTAATCTCTAGGGTATGCAGATTTGTTTGGTTTTATCCCAGCTCTAATACATCTGTTTCAACTAATTAACTAATAGAGGATTCCACTGCAAGCTATACAAAATTAAGTTTTTATAGATGTATATATCCTAGTCTAGGACCAAAGAAAAACAAACACAATTATGTTTTCTATTGAACTTGATTTTTTGTCGTATGAGACGGTTTGGCAGACATAGATTAAGGCTAGTCTTGGACTCATACATCAAGCTCAATGGAGATCTCCACTGAGGTTTAATCTTTGTCTGCGAAACTGGCCCTAAAACACATTGAAGTTGAAAATTGAAATGTTTGACTATATGTGCATGGAAAATGTGTCTAATCTTGATTTATAGGTACGGAGTATGTGACTAACTTTATATATCTTTGTATTGGCCTGTAGACTGTGGAGAAGGTGGGTACTTTCCATGTATTGTGACACAAAAGATGAAGCATTAGTCAAGAGATCACCTGAAAGATATTGCTGGATTAGTAATTTTTTTCCAGATCTGTTCACTGCTGTTAAGCAAACTGCATTGTCAGCATCACTGAAATTAATGTGATCTATGACTGTCAGTCTTACACTGAGTAACACTCTGTAACATCTGGTCTACCGGAAACAATCAGTACCAGATGACCGCACAAAATGGCTCCCTTCTTTACAGTAAAAATCATTACACTTAGCACCACCATATGTGGGTTCTAATTAGCAACATGTCTGAGAGATATATGCTGACACAGGTACATTTGCAGAGATAGTGAGTGGATAGGGTGCATTTTTTAAATGATATCAAACTTCCGGAGTACTTTTTACAGAGAGGATAATGACAGGCACTCCACTTTGGGTCAATGTCACATGTTGACATCAGCACATCATGGGACAAAATTACAGGTCTGACACCACCATTATCAGCCTTGTCTCTAGACACTCGCTAACAAAGCTAGAAAAGTCAAATGTAAAAAAAACTGTTATAAATATTGTTTGTCTATCTTCTATATATTTAACTGCACTAGAATATCAAAATGGAAATGTGAGTAATATTGTTAGCTGTGTACACCTTTTCTTATTCTAAAAAATGAATTGTTGCTTTAAAGATTGTTTGGATATACAGATATTTATATATACACAGAATGACTATATATATATATCTATATCTCTATATCTCTCTCTCTATATATATCTATATCTATCTATATCTCTATATCTCTCTCTCTATATATATATATATATATATATATATATATATATAT
>JACXGJ010003335.1:0-54759 GCA_016801105.1 Esox niger
TTTACTTTACTTTTCTTCAGAGTCAAAGTGTATGTACTGTAATTCATGCAGTAATTGTTATTTGTCTACAGATTTTATGTTTCATTGATTTCATTGTAGGTTGATTACTGTAACTGATTATGGTAAGAAATATTGTAAGTATTGAAATAAATACTTGAAATATTCAGTCAGCAGCATCAGTGTTGTGCAGTGCATGGTCAGTTTATAGTAGGCCTATTTGTGTACATTCTCCCTATATCTCAAACTAATCATGAAGAATGTTGTAGGTTTGTCACAATTTTTTTCCAATCTAAATTATCCCTTACATAACAATGTCTGGCCAAAAATCTAGCACATGCTATTTCCTAAAATTCGTTTTTTACAGATGTGTTTTTTATTTATCACAGCAGTGTGAAACTGGCTGCAATAGTGTCTGATCAGTGAGGACTGTGTTGGTAAAATAAAAAACTAATAGCCTTTTCACAAATATGTGTATATGTTTTGACTGAAGTGCGTTTTTTTTTTGACAGAAGTATGTCATTTTGCAAACAATCTAGGAATTATGCAAATTGAGTGTGGTGTTTGGATAATTGTGCTTATATTTTGAAAAAAAGAACCCGGTTTTCAAAATTGTGTGTAAACAATTGAAAAAAACTGTAAAACGAACGGTTTTCTGTTGATTTGTTTTCATATATTATGACATAATCCAATGACCAATAGGTACACAGACCAATAATGTCTTTTTGCATAATAGACCACTTTTTGATCGCTGGGACAGGAATATAAAAAGTATCAGGCCTATGAGGCCTCTCGTATGGCATTCATATAGCTTGTAGCGCTAAATTGCTGCTTGCAGCTATATCTGTTCGTTTTAGGAGTCCAAGCAGCAAAGCTGCGGAACCCTATTCTAATTGTTAGTTTTATTATTATTATGCGTCCAATCAGCGAAGCTGCAGACCCAATTGTAATTTATTTATTTTTTTGGCTTTGCTGGAACCCTCCTATGTTTTTTTTATTATTATGATTTTTATTACGGTTTCACCAGTTCACTGGTGAAAAACTATTGTTTTTGTACCAGTTCATTATTATGCTGTTAAGACTTTAAAAACATGGGTACGTAGTTGGTTCCATTTTGGCAAGTGATTCTAGAGATGTAGACATTTGAAGTAGTTAACATCAGTCAAATATAGTCCAAAATATGGAATAATTTATTTCAGTGAGATATAATAGAAAGCAAATGTTTGTTTTGAAGTTGAAGGTATACTGATATTTTGTCACGTATGCTTCATTTAAGTTTAATTATATTAAAACGTTTTGGCGAATACCTTCTGGTGCATTACTTTTCTCCAAATTGTTTTCATTTCTCACCAGAGAGAAGGGAAATGTAGTTTCTTAATAGGCAGATTCACCCTATTCACACCACAATGTGGTGATTGAGACGACAATGACCACAATCCTTTGTAAGACCTGCTTCTTGAAGTGTGTGAGAACAGTGTCGACAGAGGAAGCTTTTTGTGCTGATGATGTTGAGATTGAGCTCTCGAGATTAATTGATGATGATTTCCAAAGATTCCTATAGATTTGACTGAGGAGCCAATGTATTCAACTGACCCTATTATTTTAATATAGAAATGATATTGTTAGCAGCAGATCCTTCAAGTCCTTTAAGTTGCACGGTGGATTTGCCATGGATCAACCATGTTGGTCCAACAACTCACACAGATGCTCAGCTGGACTGAAATTTTGAGAATTTGGAGGCCAGGACAACACCTTGATCTCATGTTCTTCCAACCATTTTGGAACTCTGTGTGTAAGCGGTGTACCTGGTTCACTGCGATGTTTAGGTAGGTGGCACGTGTCCAATTGACTTACACAGCAGAACATTGCCCAGAGCATCACACACCCTCCATCTGCTTGTCGTCTTTCCAGAATGCATCCAGGTCCCATCATTTTCCCAGGTTAATGGTGAACGTGTACGTGGCCGTCCATGTGATGTAAAAGAAAATGGGAATTATCTGACCAGGCAACCTTTTTTCCAGTGCTTCAGTGTCCTTTTCTGATGCTTGTGTGTTAATTTTATGCACTAGCTATGGTGGACAGGGGTCATGGGCATTCTAACCGCTTAATGGCTGCGCAATCCCACTCACAGCAAGGTGCGATGTGTTGTGTGTTGTGACCAGCGTTGGGGAACATTCAATTTAAAAGGCATTCATTACAGTGAGTAGTTAAGGTTCCCATAAAGTAACTTGTTACTGAGTTACTTGCTTTAGAAAGTAAGGTGATAAGTTACTTAGTTACACTGAGATAAGTCCTTTGTTTTGTGTAAGATGGAAAATGTTAGCGATTTATTCAAATAAAGAACTTCTCAGTGGTTTGTATAACAGTTGATTATTTCAAGTTTAATTACGTGGATCCACGGGAACAATCATCACAACATTACAAAAGATGAACAGGGTAATGCCATGACAGACTGCTCTGCCTTACATTATGGCTTTCTCCTCTTTATACCTCCCTGGTCAGCTCCTGCAAATATTATCTCTTATGCTATAACATACATACAAAACAAGGTGTCATACTAATCGTAAAACAAGATAGAACTCTACATTGTCATGGCAACCAAAGTTCTAGGTCATAGTTAACAGACCTCCTAACCTGAGCTACCCCTGGTCTCTGTCCTACCCGAATGGGAGAAACAGAGACCGGCAACTTCACCTTGGAGCCATCTGTACAGGGCCATAGATAAGATGTTTTGAGGCCTGTCTCCTCCAGTCCAGGCCATAACAAAATCAAACAACAGGGCATGATATAGGCCTAGTCTAAACAGTCCATTTATTACAGTGAATAAGCAGATTAATGGCTAAATCAGGATATGGTAATATTAAATTGATTCTTAACAGTTTCTATATTCACGTGTTGGTTACTTTTATACGATGGCCCAAGGGTGCAAAACATTAGTGATGTGAACAAAATTCTAAACACACATCACAACAACATAAACAAAAATGAAACAGAACAACATTAGCGATGCAAACAAAAGTTGAAAACACAACAACATTAACAAAAATGAAACATTTATAAAAACGCTGCATTTCAGAAAACAATCAACTAGTCACAACACAACAACATTAAGTGACAACCCAACAGCATTAATTCACAACACAACAACATTGGCGTAGAATACAACTGCATTAGCCCAAAACACAGCAACATTTGCAGAAACGCTGCATTTTAACTTGCTCAAAACATAAGTGCTCCAGACCACTAGAGGAAGTGCAAATGTTTTTGGTGGGGTTTTACCTTTGGTTGAAAAACCAAGTGAAGTCACTCAATGTAAGATTATAATAAATAATAATTGAACTTACATTGTTGAAATTAAATTGCGTCATTTTTGTTGGGATTATTTCAAATAGACCTTATGCCCATTCCCTGACAAAACATTCCACGCTCACTTCTTACAGGTGTGCCAGTTTCCGGTCCTGCATATTACAAACCAGAAGAGATAATATTGCTACCGCTATGTCTGTGTAAGAACTTGCACAATTGGTTGCTGACTAAATACTTTTTTGCCCCACTGTAAAACCCCATGAGAAGATACCTGATGCCCCTCCTACACCAATTGTGAAGATACCTGATGCCCCTCCTACACCAATTTACTTAGATGGCTACAGGCTTGAGTCTTCTCCATGTGTGCACATATTTACTCATAAAGAGCAACTACATGACATTAGAGACAACTTGTGAGATGTCACACAAAATCCAGGCTGGTACAAGGGAGCAAAGCAGCACCACCGAATGGCATCAATTTAGAAAAAGGATTTTGTCCAAGTCAGGGGAGAGCTATTTTTACTAAGCACGAGGCAACAATGTTTACCTTTCATAGTTTTTTCATTTTTCTCTCCAATGAATACAAAGTGAACACAGTCTTTTATGCCAATACACTTGGGAGGCGGTCAATGGTTAAAACCAGCCATTACACAGTCAAATACCCTCCTGTCACGGACGGGAGTGGGGACCAAAGCACGGATTGCCATGGCAGAGGTGGAGTGGTGTGCGGACGGTTCGGGTCAAGCAGGGTATGGAGACTCAGAGAGGCGGCGGAGGCACTGATCGGTGACAGGCAGAGTAGTCGGGAACAGGCAACGAGTCGGTACACAGGAGATAGAAACGAACTGAAGACTCGAAGATTGCTGTGAAGCGCATGTGAATAACGACCATAATCCGCCACGGAAGGGATGGCAGAGGACTGATGATATACTGCTTGTGATGCAGCGATTGGGAACTGGTGCGTAATTGCGGAGAGGGAACAGGTGCGTAATAGGATGGGAAGCAGGTGTGCGAACTGTTCAGGAATGCGAGGCCCTGCCTCCATGTGATGGCGAAGGCGGGGGCATGACACCCACCAATAAGAAAGGTTTATCCTACAAAAGACCCTTGTATGGTATGTTCCAACCTATGGTCCTATCCATGGAGCTTGTGACAGTCACATGGTGCAACGCCTAGCAGGAGCTATGGACAGGATGTGTGGGGCCCATCAGAAACAGGCAACATGTCCTATCTATGGTCCTATGTTCAGAGTTAGTCAGCACAGATGATTGCCATATACCAGGGGAGACATCCACTGACAACTGTTAAGAATTAATTTATTACCATATCCTGATTCATCCATTATTCTGCAAATTAACTGTAATAAATGGACTGTTTTAGACTTGGCCTGAATTTGCTTTAGACTTCATGATTGCCACGTTCAGAAGAAGACCTAGGTCAGCATGCCCTGTTCTTAGAAATGATTATGGACCGAAGTCGCCAGGCCTCAAACTTATCTTATCTATGGCACTGTACATGGTGAAGTTGCCTGTCTCTTCTCTGTTTCTTCCATTTGGACAGGACAGAGACCAGGGGTAGCTCAGTTTAGGAGGTCTGTTAACTATGACCTAGAACCATGGTTGGCATGACAATGTTGAGTTCTATCTTGTTTTAAGATTAGTATGACGACTTGTTTTTGTATGTATCTTTTAGCATAAGAGATAATATTTTCAGGAACTGACAAGTCGGGGTATAAAGGAGAAAGCAATAATGTAAAACAGAGCAGTCTGTCATGACATTACTCTGTTCATCATTTGTAAAGTTGTGATGATAGTTCCCGTGGATCCACATAATTACAATTGAAATAATCAACCGTTATACGAACGACTGATAAGTTTTTATTTTAATAAATCGCGAACATTTTCCATCTTCCACACCACCTAGCGGAACGGATGTTAAAGGGGTCTGGTATGCAGACCATGGAGATTAAATGGGGGCTGCACATTGAAAAAATTCTTCCCATGTGGCTTTGTAGTCCATCCAAATGCCACATGGTTAGGATCACCTCCAGATGGCATCATATTTGACCCAAGTGTGAGGTCCCACTTTTGTGTCTTGGAGGCTAAGGGGCCAAGTGTACAAAGTTATGTGGACTGGCCTTACCTGAAAATACAGAATGGAGAGCTGAAGTTGAAGAGATCACATGCCTACTAATGGCAATCTTTCTAACAAGTTGTAGCTGGTGTGACTTTGTCATTTTTGCTCAGGAGGACATTCTAGTTGGAGGATGTATAAAGATCATGTTTGAAACACTATTGTAGAGAAGGTTGACCACTAACTGAACTGAATGTATCCTTCTGCTTGGGTGCTAGTTCAGTTGTTACAAATTAATATTAAGAATTAGTATTTGTTTGAAGTTACATTTGAGCACCTGTAGAAACTCAGTTTTCCAAAAAAGGATTAGTGTTCCCATAAAGAAAAAACAAGTATGTATTGTATGAAGAATGTATTTAAATGTGTTACGTTTGTTCTGTTCTGTTGCTGACATTAGTTATCACAAAATGGACAAAAGCTTTGCACCGAAGGTTTTTAAGATCATCAAAGCAACATTTGGTATGATCTTGGAACACGCAGTTACAGATATTCTCCATGAAGCATGCATCGGATGTGAAGTGGACATCCTTGTCTCAACCCGACTGATAATTCTTTTGAGACCCATTATGATGACATCTTGGAGACTGTTTTAGCACCGTGACTGAAAAGCGCTGGTCGAGGCTTTGAATGCAATTTGTTTTTTTTGACTGAAATTCATGTGGCAGCTACGATCTTTCTGCATGAGCTTAAGTCAGAGCTGTGCATCACACAGAGAATGAGTGAGAATAAAGATTAATAAATGGATACATTTAATGTGGAAGCTGTATGCAAAGCAGTTGAGCTTTGGTGTGACGAAACCAGAGACTGTTTCAACAGAAATCTGAAAGTTAAACATGTATTCTCATTATTGATCCAATGCTCTACAATGTCTGAACAGGTTATGAAAAGTATTTACTAAAACCCGTCAAACTCTTGTGCTTATGTGGTTTGAGTGGGTATACTTTGAGAAAACCGGGGAGATCCTCAAAAATGGTGTGGCAAATGATTGGCTATTAGCCCAGGATACTGACACGCAACACAGGCCTGTAGCCTTTATTTTTGTTCACAATATAAATTCACAATTTCAACTGTATCCTCCAATCTGACATGAGTGCTTATAGTGCAGAAGACGATAACATGAGATATACGTTAACATGTATAGATGTGTTAAGTAAATACGCCTGAGTTGGTGTGGTGAGAAATAAGTGCTATCGAGGTAAAGCAGGCATTTGAAGACATTCAAATTTGAAAGAACCCCAAAAACCAACTAAGCACCAGTGTGTGTACAGACCTGGTGGTTGGGTATAACCGATTGGTTCATGGGTGTGTTCATTTGAAAGCCTTTTCTTTGAAATTGCAAGGAAATGACATCATGATATATTTCTGTGTCGAATGCATACAAGTGTTTGGCAAATCACTGTGTGTAATGTTTTGCAGGAAAAGTGAAACTGACAATGTGCTTACAGTCTAGGTCAGTGTCTTGCTCATTGAGTGTAAGGTTTTGTTGATTTTAATTTTAGTTTGTGAGCAATTGAAAAAAATTTACATGAATTATTTATGAAGAAGTACATCATAAAACATTTTGCTACAAGAAATGTCAATGCGAGCATTGTCGACAGATTTAATAAAACAATGAAATCACAAATGTGGCCGTATCTCACAGGTGCCAACACCCATTGTTATGTTGATATGATTCAAAATGTGGTTCATGGTTACAACCATAACATAAATATATTAAGATGAAGCCTGTTAATGTTTGTGAAGAAAATGTTGGGTAAGTTCTCAAGAACAATGATGTGAAATGGAAAATAAAGTTACAAGTTCTAAGTTGGATATAGTGTGAGACTCAATGTTAAGAGGGTCGTTTACCAAGGGTGATGAACAAGGGTACACAGATGAATATTTTACAATAACGGAATGAATTCCAAGGATGCCTCCGGTGTATTGATTAAAAGATTACGATGGTGATGTGATCATCGGAAACCTATTAACAGAAATTATTGAAAATAATTTTGGCTAAGGATAAAACATTTTAAGTGGAAGCAGTTCTGGATGGGAAAGGAAAGAAAATTTGTCTTGTGAAATGGCTTGGTTGGCCTGAGAAATTTAACAGTTGGATAGCATTGGAGCAAGTCCTTGACCTACAAACGGGATAAAAACACTAGGATTTTCTGGACTGAGTAATTTACAGCGACTGCGATCAGCATGGGGGACGGCAGTTTCTACATAATGCTGCCCAGCTACTCATTTAGACGTGTCTATCCAAACAATTCAAGTTTGAGCTATACAGAAAATTTGCCAAAGATTTAGATTTGAAAGGTGATTGGGAAGCATCTTTGATAGAATTTCAATACCCGCATATGTGGAAGACTTTTGCAAAGGCGAAAACTAATTTGACCTACAAGACATAAAACACAACAAAACTCACCGCCAGACAATTGCATTGGAAAACTAGTGGCGGAGATCTAACTTTGTATAAAACCACATGGCGTATGGGTGGGTTATGATGAATAATATATGTTTCTAAAGGTGCAAAGTTGGAACAGAAATTAGGCTTAAAACCAGGTATGCCCCATTCCCTGCAGATATTCTTGCAGGGTTTAACACCCTATACCAGTGTTTTCCAATCCTACTACTCGGGACCCAAATGGTCCCATTCACACCCCTGTTAAATGTTTCCCAACCACTTACACACTTAATTGACGTAATCAATGAATCATCAAATGTGTGAACGCTAGCACAAAAATAAAAACATCCACCCCTGGTCCCAAGGACCAGGATTGGGAAACACTGCCCTGTACATCTACACAGATATAATTGATTATCAATGAGTTGAGGACAGCATTGTCCCGCTGTTGAGAACTGCACATATTACAGGGGGAAAAAATGAAAATGTCACAGTGATGTATGAAAAGCCACCTCTTAGCAAGAGTCAGTTTGATGAGATCTTTATTGAAGTAAAATGTGATCCGAATCAGTTGGTTTCATTCATAGTGGGAAAGATGATTGGAAAATTACACTTCAGACCAGTCAAACAATTATTAGATACATTAGATACTATACAGCGCAGGCCGGTACCGCTTTACAGGGTTATGGTAGCGCAGCACTTTTTTTTCTGAATGGCTATACCTTTGTTGAAGTGTGGTTTCTCAATCGCAAAACCACATTTGAAAAATGCAGCAAGAAATATAGTAGACAAGGTCGTCAGCAATGTCATGGCACACCAGACAAAGCAGATAGGATGAATCTGGACACATAGTTATGACTCGAAGGGTTAGAAAGAGACCACTCGGTAGGGGGAGCCTGCCAAAGAGTAAAAAATGCAAGATTCAGACAAAAACAAGAGCCGCTGTTAAAAGAAAACATACCACTTGGAGGATACTCAAGAGGCAACAAGTCCTATCTATGGTCCTTTATTCAGTTAGTCAGCACATGTGTGGTGTTAGTTTCTCATGCCCATTTCCTCTCACCACTACACTTATAGTAGTCTACAAAACAGCTTCTCCATTTCCGTCTGTATGCAAATACCTGTCCATTCCATTACCGTGGAAAAGAAGCAGATGTCAGCAATGTTGAGCTCATACAAACCAATTACACTGAACAAAATTATAAATGCAACACGTGATTTTGCCCCAATTCACCATGAGCTGAACTCAAAGATCAAAGACTTTCTCTTTGTACACAAAAGGCCTATTTCTCTCAAATACTGATCAGACAGCATGAGTATTGCACAGGTGTGCCTTAGGCTGGCCACAATTAAAGGCCACTCAAAAATGGGACGTTCCATCACACAGCACAATAGCACAAATGTCCCATGTTTTGATGGAGTGTGCAATTGGCATGCTGACTGCAGGAATGTCCCCCAGAGCAGTTGCCCATGTATTTAATGTTCATTTCTCTACCATAAGCCGTCTCCAAATGTGTTTCAGAGAATTTGGCAGTACATCCAACCGGCCTCACAACTGCAGGCCGCGTGTAACCACACCAGCCCAGGACCTCCACATCCAGCATCTTCACCTCCAAGATCGTCTGAGACCAGCCACCCGGAGAGCTGCTGCAACAATCGGTTTGCATAACCAAAGAATTTCTGCACAAACTGTCAGGAACCCTCTTGGGGTCTTGCCCTGACTGCAGTTCGTCGTCATAAACAACTTGAGAGGGCAAATTCTCACATTCGATGGTGTTTGGCACTATGGAGAGGTGTTTTCTTCACAGGGGAATCTCGGTTTTAACTGTACAGGGCAGATAGCAGACAGTGTGTATTTCGTCATGTGGGTGAGCGGTTTACTGATGCCAAAGTTGTGGATTGAGTGGCCCATGGTGGCGGTCGGGTTATGGTATGGGCAGGCGTGTGTAATGGACAACGAACACAGGGGCATTTTATTGATGGCATTTGGAATGCACAGAAATACCATGACGAGATCCTGAGGCCAATTGGTGTGCCATTCATCCACGACCATCACCTCATGTTGCAGCATGATAATGCATGGCCCCGTATTGCAAGGATCTGTACACAATTCCTGGAAGCTATAAACATCCCAGTTCTTGCATGGCCAGCATACTCACTGGACATGTCACCCACTGAGCATGTTTGGGATGCTCTGGATCAACGTATACGACAGCGTGTCCCAGGTTCTGCCAATATCCAGCAACTTCGCACAAATGGTGGTCAAACCAGATATTGACTGCTTTTCGGAGCCCCACAATACAGTGAAACTGCACATTTTCGCATGGCCTTTTATTGTGGCCAGCCTAAGTCACACCTGTGCAATACTCATGCTGTCTGATGAGCATCTTGATATGCCACACCTGTGAGGTGGATGGATTATCTCAGCAAAGGAGAAGTGCTCCCTAACACAGATTTAGACAGATTTGTGAACAATATTTGAGAGAAATAGGCCTTTTCTGTACATAGACAATGTCTTAAATCTTTGAGTTCAGCTCATGACTAATGGGGGCAAAAACAACGGTGTTGCATTTATAATTTTCTTCAGTGTACATTTATTTTAGAAGACATACAGCTATGAATGATGCAAGCAGAAAAAACTGTTAAGGAACTGAAAATTGTAGAAAATATGAATAGGATATACATTATTATAAATATATCTCTTTCGATTTTCTGATTATAATTTTTTTCATATTGTAAACTAATTATTAACCAGAGAAGACAAATAAAATATATAATTTGCCCAGGCCAAAATAGCATTGATTATCTGTATGATCTGCAGAATACATGATGTGCACAACACAACCCAGAGCGGTTATAATGAATTATAAAGTTACTATGAAAATACAACACATAAAATAGGCCTATCCTTAGCAAATAAGCCACATAAAATGTGCACAGATGTTCATGCACCCACATGTCAGTACCGGTAAGAAATTAAATCTATTTTCGTGTCACGAATGCAGGTAAGGACCCAAGCGCGGACTGGAGAGTAGAGGGGAAGAGACAGACAGTGCGGTCGGGGACGGGAGGCACGGCGTCTCACGAACCGATGGTGACGGCACAGACGAGCAGCAGGCAGAGTAGTCGGGGATGGGCAGATAGTCGGTACACGAGCGGGCGGCAGAAGCACAGTCAGGGAACGGGCAGAGTAGTCGTGGACAGGCCAGGGATCGCAATTCCGGCGGAGAACAGACGTACAGGCAGGGCTCAGGCAGAGTAGTCGGGAACGGGCGATAGATCGGTACACGGAAGGTCTGTTCGAGGCGATTGCGAGATGTGGTATGTGTGCATAAACCATTGATCTGGCAGGGGAGAAGTGGCAGCGAGGTGTATTTGTATGTGTGTTGATGAGGTGAATGGGGACAGGTGTGTGAGTGGTGATTGGTGACAGGTGTGTGGGTTGGTGTGCACTGAAGCTCTGGAGCGCGGGCGCCCTCTGCTGCGCCCTCGCGGAGGCGGGGACGTGACGTCCCTGATCCTCAGATAAGGGACTTGACAAATCTCTTGCCCATCACTCAAGTGTTCCTGACAGTTTGTTTAATGTAACTGGTGGAGAATACCTCAATATTTTTGGATTAGATTCAACTTTATTGTCATTGAACAAGTACAAGTACAGTACAACGAAATGCAGTTAGCATCTAACAAGAAGTGCAAACAGTGGAGAGCAGAACATTTACTTGTATTAAGTATTATCTATGTGACATTGTACTATACTGATGTGACATAGTTGTGCAACGTATAAATGTGAAATTAAGGCAAATGCAATACAAATGGCGATTCTAAATGCAATTAAACACCCGTTGCAATGTATTGTCAATGAAGCTGGCAACCATGTACATTTATAGATTTACATGTTATTTTAGTATTAGTTAATTATTACAACCTATTTTGATATTATTTTATTCTAATGGCTTTTAAAATGCACAAGAACAATATTTATGTAATGGAAGAATATCCGATCAGTTGTTAAACCAGAGGTGGTATTGGGATTGTTATTCATTTGGACAAAATAGTAAATTGGGATAATTTTGGCCAGGATAATCATGGCATGAAATTCTCATATCGTCCCACAATAAGTCACAGCTGAATGAGTGTTGTAGCCAGGGTTCAAACCCACTACAGTCACTATTCATAGTAGAATGTGATTTAGTACCCGTAAGGCATTGTGTGGTACACAACTCTTAAGCGCTTGGACATAACAGTTTTTCAATGTGAATGTTCTTTTATTTCTAGTAATTGTGTCTGAATTAGCAAGGACATGATCATCATCATCGCCTTGTACATAGTTATCAACAAGCCTTGTTAGCGTATCCAAATTCACAATATCTGAGTTGTAGCTGTTGAGTGTAATTTGTTTTGCTATGTGACAAAACAGACCTTGAAAAGTTTTTTAACCATACATCTTTGGGCCACCAATAACAAATTGCACAATGTTGTCAACATCTGGTAACTCATCAATCAGGTCACGCAAGAATGGGCCTAGAGGGGGGACCCAATCCCTGTGGCATGTGACGAAGATCACTGAATCAGTGTCTTTGTAGAGCACACATCTATCCAACTTTTCAACATGAGCTGTTGTGAAAGCAGCAATAAGAATACTGCCAATATGTGGTTTTGCAACTGTGTCTGAGATGAAAGAGAAATGACTATCTGTGACAACTACACCAACTGCTGCCCATCCTCCCCCTACAGGAGGCAGGCTTCAGCGCTCGATTTCACCGGCCTTCAAACACCATAGCCCATTTCATCAACTCATCACACCTGTTGTCTTGTTTAGCACACCTGATCATCATCCACAGTCATTTCCCCCAGTATATATGTTCCCTCAGCTCCCTCTCCACTGCCAGGGTTTTCTTCTGCAAGTCGACATCACGCTCCAGGTGATTCATCCTGTGCCGACAGACGCCCAGAAGATCTCCTCACTCGTTTCCTGCCTGTTCGGTAAAGCCCTGGAGTGGGCCACCGCCGTGGAACACCGAGGGGCCCATCCAGGGCAGCTACAATGTGTTAGTCTACTGCTTCCGGGTTGTGTTTGACCATACTCACGAAGGAAGAGAGGCGGCTGAACGACTCTTCCATCTGTGGCAGGGGACGAGATCGGTGCAGGAGTTCGCTCTGGAGTTCCGAACCCTGGCAGTGGGTTCTGGGTGGAATGATCGGGCCATTTTCGATCAATACCACTGCAGCCTTCAGGAGGACGTCCGAAGGTAGCTGGCGTGTTGGGACGTGAACCTCTCCTTTGAACAGCTGGTGGAGACATCTATCCGTCTTGACAACATGCTGGCTGCCTGAGGACGTCCTGGCGTCGGACATTCTGTTTCACCCCACCACCTGGACACCGCCGTCCCTATGGAACTGGGGACGGCTGCACTCCCGGGCAGAGGGCAAGGAGGAGGAGAGCAGGGGTGTTCAACGAAGCATTGGGGCAGTTCCGCGCTACACCTCCTCTAACTCCGGAGGCAACGGGCACGGTGCTTCCGCATCACCCCAGTTAGCTCATGTCCATTCCACTTAAGCCTCTCCACGCACTCTCTGCACCATTCCTATTGAGTTCCCCGGTTTTCCTTTTCTTTCCCAGTGTAAGTTGCTGGTAGACTCGGGCGCTGCTGGGTATTTTATTGACAGGGCTTTCGCATTACGCTTCAAGTCCTTTCGACCCCCCTATCCGTAAGAGCGTTAGACAACCGGCCACTGGGGTCGGGCTTTGTTTCCAAGTGTACTGTCCCTCTCCTTATGGTCACTTGCAGCCGACACAGCAAAACCCTTTTGTTTCACGTTATTGACTCACCCACGTTCTCCGTCGTGTGGGTTTCCCTTGGTTATCACTCCATGACCCCGTAATTTCCTGGTTTAGTCAGGTCCTTTCGGGGTGGTTGCGGAAGTGCCAAGGTATGTGTTTGGGTGTTTCCGTGGGTTTGACCATGGTGGAAAGTCCAGTCAGTGCTCCCGTCATGCAAATTCCCCCTGAATACAGGGACTTAGCCGCTGTCTTCTCTAAGGCGAAGGCTACTGTGTTGCCGCCTCATAGTCCAGAGGATTGCGCGATTAACCTCGTAAAGGGGGCCGCACTCCCTAAGGGTCACGTGTATCCACTGTCCCGCACCGAGACGGCGGCGATGGCCGTGTATATTGAGGAAGCATTAGGACAGGGATACATTAAGCCCTCTAAGTCACCTGTCTCCTCGAGTTTCTTTTTTGTAAAAAAGGACGGTGGTTTGCGCCCATGCATCAATTACAGAGCGCTGAACAAAATCACCATCCCGTTCAGCTATCCTTTTCCCCTAATCTCTGCGGAGGTCGAGAGGATGCATGGTTCCCGCTTTTTCACGAAATGGGACCTCAGGAGTGCCTATAACCTGGTGCGTATCTGGGAAGTTGAGGAATGGAAAACAGCCTTCAGTACTACCTCTGGCCATTATGAATATTTAGTGATGCCATACGGTTTGAAGAATGCTCCATCAGTTTTTCAATCTTTCAACAACTACGTATTCAGGGACATGCTATGTGAAGGTGTGGTGGTGTATATTGACGACATCTTGATATACACGGCTACCCGCACTGAGCATGTGTCGTTGGTGTGTAGAGTCCTTGCTAGATTGTTGGAGCATGACCTGTAGCATGACCTGTAGTCGTCCGTGTCCTTCCTGGGGTACCGTTTCTATCACACTTGTGTGGCTATGGAGGAGCATCACATTGACGCCGTGCGTAATTGGCCGACCCCAACCACAGTGAAGGGAGTGCAATGATTTTTAGGCTTCGCTAACTACTATAGAAGGTTTATCTGGGGCTTTAGCCAAGTCGTGGCTCCGTTCACCTCCCTCCTGAGTGGTGGGGCGACCCGGTTGCGGTGGACCGCGGTCCACCGCAACCAAAACCATTAGCTTCCTGCTTGTGGTTCAGGAATGTTCTCATGTCATATACAAAAAGATTATCTGATGCCCTCATGAAATCCCAGTCTTCAAATATTTTCACAATGCCATAACCGCCTTAACCAGCTCAATAGAAACCCAGGTGCCAGTTAAAGCTTTTTCTGAATCAGTGTGTGAACAATCTGTCATCTGGTTTTCAGACAATGCACATAATCTACAAGGGAAAAACAGCTTACTGCCAACCCTGTGCAGTGAAACGGGGTAATAAAGGCTTTTTGGTGCTCACACAGTAGCCCTAACAATACAAGCGTAGGCGTCTATCAGTTTGAAATCTCAAAAGATTGTTTGGGCGCCCAATCGGCTACGTTTTTGTCTTTTTACAGAATGGGTGAAGAGTATAGACATCATTATACTAAATAGTCTACTCTTCTTGAGCCATACATGAATTGCGTTGGTAAGACCGCTGAAAAGAGCATCCCGAGGATCAATGACACTTTAGGTGGCCGTGCCAGAAACAGCCTAAAAATGTATAGGCTGTACACACACCATCGCTTTCTGCGTATCCATCAACATTGTATGCCCCGATTTTCATTTCTCCGCAGTTCAGGGCATGCCGTACCACGATATTCTCACCAGAGGCTAGATATTCAAGACATCGGATTGAGCTGTTTGAGAATGTGTTCTGACAACGATTGTAATTGTCTGAGGGGACCAATGCAATTGTGTCCTTGCTGAGGAATCTGTTGCAAAAGACTTTCATGCCAGCCAAAGAAATTGTAATTGATCGGAATGGGTCAAGCACACTCCAGGAACTCGAGTCTGTAGTGCATACAACCCTCTCTCAAGATGACCACAGCATTCACGTAAGCCTTCATTTCATCCTTCATGACAAAGATGTCTGTGGAAACCGTTTCATACCATTGCAAAAACTAGTATTTTTCTTCAGCAATCATGGTTTTCACACTGTGGTAATGTGGTTCTGGATGGGGACCATCCTTCTGTTTGACAGTAAATTTGTAAGGAAAGTAGCTTTTTTCCAGTCCTTAACACTAGAACCGCCAAATGCCTACGCCAATTGACGTTTCAGTTTGTAATTAAAATAAAACTGCCATTTGAAAGCTACACGCTCCTCCTTCCATGACTTTTCCTAAATGGGCATATATTACATTGTTCTGTTTTCTGAATTCCAAACTGACCAAAAGAAAACTATTTACAGACTAGTTACATGTTTTTTTACCCTATTTTCCAACCTAATCCAGCAACAGCCCACGCCACATAGCATTGGTACCCAAGTGGGTATACAAATGATACAAATGATATAGGCAATTTATCACACAGGTTACTGTTTTTCAATAGAAGATTTAGCTTATTGTGTAGGCTAATTCATCAAATATACATTCAACATTCTTTTAGGAGTGAAGAAGAATCTAAATCGCACACCCATCCTATATCTCTCTGATTTCTCTGCTTATTTGACTGAAGATTAATATTCTACAAATGTCAAAGAGGATATCTCCTCTTTTTCTACTAACTCTTTTTGGTTTTTTGATTACTAATTCATGTCAAAGAAAAGTCTTACAAGCCAATAATCTAGAAGACTAGAGCTATGCATTGAAGTTGAAATCAATCTGATCGCCCAATCACATCCCTGAGAAGAGACTTTTTCCGAATAGCTCCTCCCAGCTTTTCGTTAACTTATTGATGTCCCTATAGAAAATGATTATATGCCAGTAATCTGAGACTGGAGCTATGCATTGGTGTTCTCTATAGCCTCACTACAAACCAAAGCGAAATCAGTTCTATATTCGAGATTCAACCGACATTCATATTCGTTCCACTGTTCAGGCTCCTTTCCAATTTAGGGACCGTGGTAAAAGAGTAAACCAGGTAATTGCCGAAATGTCAGAAGACAAATATACTATCATAATGGACTCTCATCACCAATAATCCATATTCTAAATACCATACCACATTTCATATTGTCAAAAGATCTTTATTGGCATTATCACTAATCAATAAATCAATGAAAGCATGTTTAATTCAGTATTTCTTCGATATCTTTTTCAATGATAGCCAAAGGAACATACAACCTGATGTATATTATTCAACAAATAGCTGGCCTACTTGTTCAAGCTTTGTTTTGGGGAGCACTTATGGATTTATTAATTGATTATTAATTATTGGAATGACCTCTAATTCGGTATTTCTTCAATATTTTCTTCAATGATTGTCATAGAAACTTCAACTGCCTTTTTCACCATAGCAAAGCTTGAACATGTAGGTCATCTATTTTAAGTATATATTGAAGAAACACTGAAATGAAAATGTTTCTACTGATTTATTGATTATGACTTTTTCACCAAAGCAGACCTTGACCAGGTAGGCCTGCTATTTCAATAATAACATACACCAGGTTTGAAGTTTCTGTGACAATCATTTAAAAATGTATTTAAGAAATACCAAATTAGGGGTGTTTCCATCGACTAATGGATTATTAATAAATCAATAAAGAGATTTTGGAACTTAACAAAGCTTGAACAAGTAGGCCAGCTAACTCTCAATAATAATATACACCAGGTTTGAAATTCCTGTGACAATCAATGAAAAAGATATTTAAGAAATAACCAATTAGAGGTGTTTCCATAACAGCTTTTTCACCAAAGCAAACTTGATTAAGTATGCTAGCTATGTTTATAATAATATCCATCAAGTTTGAATTTTCTATGACAATTATTGAAAAAGATATTGAAGAAATGCCTCATAGGAGGTGTTTCAGTTGATTAATTGATTATTAATAAATCAGTAAAGCATTTTTCAAACAAAACAATGCTTGATCAAGTAGGCCAGATATTATTAGATTAATATACATCAGGTTAGAAGTTCCTATGGCAATAATTGAAAAAGATAAAAAAGAATTTAACGTTGATTTATTTCAGTTGATTTATTGATTAGTGATTAATCAATAAAGATATTTTTGACAATAATAATTTTGGTTTAGCATGTAGTATGTGGATTGATGTTGATGAGTGTCCATAATGATACTATATTCGTCTATATACATTTCAGCGATTACCTGGATTACTCTTTTACCTCGGTCCCTAAATGTAGAAGGGAGCCTGAACAGAGGAAGGAATGTGAATGTCTGCTGAATCTCGAATATATAACTGATTTCACCTCAGTCCACTACTACCCGAGGAAAAAACCTGCGAAGACGTGCAGTTCACAGCCTATTTTTTTTCTGACCTTGTCTTTCTCTAAAAACTCTTCTAGGTTTTTTGATGACTTACTGATGTCACCCACAGAAAAATATTATATGCCAGTAATCTATGAGACAAGAGCTATGCATTAGCACAGAAATCATTTCAGACCTTGTATTTTTCTATGTATTCTTTTTTTTGTATTTTTTTGTATGATGAACTGATGCTCTGGATCGATGGTGATGCTGCGGAGGAGAATGTCTAAAAGGGCCGATTCGTATGCTAATGACGCCAAAAGGCGTTCGGCTCTGGCGGTTATAGGGGGTAAAAAAGGCCTGGCGGGTTTAGTGTTAAAACCCATAGCACATGGCAAAGCTGCCAGCTTCATCGGTAGGAAGCAATGCCTATTAATGTAGCTCTGATTGAATGTGATGTCTGTAAAAATCATGAGCTTGCTACTATTAGCATAATGTTTTGTGCCAATACCTTTGTCAACAAGATGTTGTATCAAAATGTAACCATCAAAACCTTTTGAGTTGTGTGCTATAAATGTGTGTCACTGTATTTCGGTTGCCTAAACTTTTGGAAAAAAGCAGCAACACAACCATCTCCAGCCGAACACTATGTCTCATTATGAAAGCTTATAGCACACACAATATTTGCAGTACATATACCGTTCACAGGATTGGCAATTGTCTCAAAATCATAAAATATGCACCGCTCACTGGGTTCCTCAAGTTTGGATGGATTTATGAAACATTTTTGATCCATTTATACAATCATATCCATGTTACAATTGGGACATATGTTCACTGTGCCCTTTTGCGATATATAGTTGGTAATACTAACATTGTATTGATAGCCACAACCAACACAGTATTTCTTTTGGCCACACCTACTAACCCAACGACCTGTGCCTTTGTGTCACTTCAAGCCTTTATTATGGCTGTAACAAAAGTCAGAATAACATATTCGCTTACAATCAAGGCATAGCTTTGTGTTCTGAGGCTGGTGATGTGAATCTGCATGAAGACACGCTGTAGCTACTTTTATACCCATGATCACCGCGGGTGTTAAAACCTGAATAACACCAATCACAGATATATGATACAGCCAGAAATCCTTTAAGATTCATTATGCCATAGTATTGATTGTCATGTAAGTACATGAAGACAGTTCTAGGATGTAGGACCTCGCTGTAACTTAGTAAAGCCAACGTCGCACGTCTGGTGCTATTGTAGACCCTGTCATCTGTTGAAACCGACCAATATCTGTGAATGCCACACAAGCGTCTAACGAAAAACCAGCCCCCATATGTAACTCATGACCATCAGCCACAACCTCATCATATGTAAACTTTGGGTTCCACATACCTATTAAACAAACTGAAAAGCGTGTACTGTAGAATCATTACTCAACACCATATATAAACGCTATAGTGTCTGGGGCTTACATCTCATGCCCCCTCCTCATGGTTGTTGACAACTTGGAACACTAGCTCTAGTGATTCATCGACTAAAAACTCTGCATTACTCTGCGTAGCACTTTCAAGTAACCAACCAAACGTGTGTTCATTATATTCATCAGCTCCCATGGTCACATATACCGAGGAGATCAGAAATTCACTGAACAGTTCTATATGTAGGCGGTCAGCTGGACCTGGTACAACGTCTGAATCTCTAACAATCAAAGTATCCCTACTGTTCATAATGCATGCATAAAACGCGCCAAAATCATCAACCTCCCCCCTATTTTGGAAATGTACAGGCTGTTGTTATTCCACATTATCAAATTGGTTAGGTTGTGTCACTCTAACAGCATCATGACCCCTCTGTATTAAAGATCTGAACCTTTCAAAATCTGCCAGGCTGTTGTAATGAGTATGTGGAAGAGATTCTGTAGGTATGTCAATATGTGGACTATTAATCTCAGTTAACAAACCTTGCATCTGTGGATTAATGTCTGTATCGCTGGGCAACAATGTATAAACTATTAGCTCATGTGTAATCTGTGGATGAACAGATTCACAGCTTGGTACCTCCTGATGGGGTGACCCTGGTTGTTGTATTTTCAGTTTTATCTATGGGGATATTGCTATGTGCACTTGTTAGGTATGGTCTGTTGGATATGTTTTGAGGTTGATGGTTGTTCAGTGTCTGATCTGTTGTTAGCACTATCTTTCGCCATTTCTATAGCTTACTGTGTAAATAATGATCCACTTACAGGAAAAATATTATTCTAATTCAAACATACATTTACATATAGTTTTGATGAGTTGAATGTATTACCTTCAGCTTTCAAGTATTGTGTAATGGGGGTAACTATAAAACAAACACTGTACAGCCACAAGGTGGGTGGTTCCGTGAAGCCATCATGGTGTGGTAGTAGTCTCCAACATCACCCCGCACCACACTGTTGGTTGACATACAGAGTACAAAGATTCAGCTATATGAAAATTCTCATAATGTTAATAACATTTTAGAACACCACTGAAAATGTCTGTGAATGTTTATATTTACACAAAAAGCATCTGTTCAGGATGTTGCGTAAAATCACAACCATGCAGTCCAACTGACACTGATGCTTGTGCTGATTATTTGGTCTGAAATCAAAACAAAGTGGTTTAACAAAAGACATGGTGTATACGGGTATTATTTCTAGCTGATGATTACAACATTTTAAAAGACTACTTTCTGTCTGAAGGTCCAAAACTGTGTTTTTGTTGAATTCCAATCAACCCTAAACCACAGATGTAAAACAGACAAAATGAAGGCAGATAAAAACTTAATGTTGGATTGCCCCATCACTTTCATTATGTATTTGTTTTATAAATTCTTAAAAAGTTAAAATGGGTTCTTTGATACCTTTCGTAATTACAGCACAATTCAAAACAATTATTTCATATAAAATAACCTGTACTTACTATGTAAACCGCCTACACAGCACTCAAAATGGCAGAGGTCTTCTGTGTCAGCCGCAGATTCAATAATGACAACACAACCTGTATGCCTCCAAAGGGTTACGCCTCTTTGTCATTGTTTACACGTCAATGTTCACCACTTCTGAACTATATAATTACCATTAAATAAAATTGTGATACGGTCTATTGAATCTAAACTATTAAGTTCAGATACTTGTTTACATTTGTTATTTCCGGTCTGGTTGAAACCCTGTTCTTTTTAGTTATAACGTCATTTTATCTATCAAGGCGAACTCATTCGCATACATTCACTTGCAAACGTTTATCTTAAAATTGCCATTAATCTTTTTTTAAATGACATACGTCTATAATACAATATACAAAAATATGAATTAATGTTATGCTTCAAAACGCAGAGGATTCGCATCCACACACCAACAACCAACCACCCACACCCACCCCCACCCATACCATATTTCAGCCCCCGGACATGCATACGTCATACAGGAAGTTACAACCCCTAACATACATCACACAAAAAGTACCACCCTGGAACACACATCGCGCCGGAAGACCCACCCCCGGAACATATGTCACGCCAGAAGTACGAACCCCGGAACATACGTCACAGAGGAAGTGCCGCCCCCAAACTGAAAGTCCCACTTACTGTCAATCAATCATCCAAAAGTGACAGAAGCAGTCGTGGATATACAACTCCCATAGCAGGTTTGTTTAGAAGGATTTGTTGCCATCATTAGCTAAACAATAAAACACGTTCATAGTACATTACCAACACATTTACCTCTTACATCATGCTATGCTAGGCCTGGTGATCAGAAATTTGTTTAGAAAAGGTGGTCCCCAGTTTAAATTATTAATGCTTCCCAACACATCAACCCAATAAAATGGAATGCTTGAATCAAATCAAATGCCTTGCTCAAAAAGGTGCTCACTAAATTATGTTAATGGCTTGAAAGGGTATAGCACATGTCAAAGTGTTGTCATACTCTTAATGTGGACTCAGCCGTTCTGCCTGATACCTATGCTTTTCACATCCTAATTCCATTTACCTGTGTTTTAGTCAACCAGGTATGTGGGTGGGCCAAGCTGAGACCCCCTGATCTCCTACGACCTGCAAACCGCTTCACGCTACATTCTTCCCATCAATTTTGGCGGCAAATAGTTTTTATATACACCATCCTTGTCCAGCAGCTAGGGATCCCCACTTGAACCCTCTGTATTCCCATAGAGGCTTGGGCCTTGGATGGCCATCCCATTGACCAGAAGACGCACATAACTGTCCTGGTCGGCCTGCGAGGGGAGTTCTTGCTCCTCAGCTCCCCCTACATACTTATGGTCCTAAGCCAATCATGGCTCCAAAAACACAACTTCTTATTGACTGGGCAATTGATTCCATTATAGAGTGAAGTCCTATTAGCCACGTCCGCTGTCTAAGGTCCGCTCAGCACAAACCAGTGGCTAACCTCACTTGCCCAGAGGATGCCCTGAACCTAACCGGTGTTCTGGCTGAATATCTGGGTCTTTGGGAGCTTTTCAGTGAGCCCCTTTCTCCTTCCACATCAGCCTAATGACTGCGCTATCAACCTTTTACCCAAAACCTCACCTCCTTTGGGTGACTTACACTCTGTCTTATCCAGAGTCTAAAGCAATGGAGGCTTACGTTGAGGGTTGTCTTGCAGCTGGAATTATTCTGGCTATCTGAATCTACGGTCGAGGCAGGAACCTTCTTTGTGTATAAAAAAAAGGATAAAACCCTGTGCCCTTGCATGATTATCAGGGGACTGAACGACATCAGTGTCAAAAACGCTAACCATATCCATTCATCTCCTCTGCCTTCAAGCTGTCTCAGGGGGACGGCCACGTTTTCCATACTCGACCTGCAGAACGGTTTGGCTGTTTCGGATCCAAAATGGGGATGAGAGGAGGACTGCTTTTAACACCACCAGTCGCCACTACGATACCTACTGAGGCCATTTGGTCTAAACAATGCCCCAGCTGTGGCAAAAGTAAAAATGGGTTCCGAAACATGCTAACCAGGTTTGTATATTTTAACTTACGACATCCTGGTATTATTCTGCTCTGCCCAGGAGCACATCTTCCATGTCCGGCAGGTTAACTGTTTGTTAAGGCAGAAAAGTGTTAGCTCCTCAATTTCCATGATTTAATTCCTGGGTTACGTCATCCCCACTGGGAGCATCTAGTTGGACCCAAGAAAAGTGCGGGCCATAGTGGCCATAGTGGAATGGAAATAGCCCACATATCAATTAGCGCTCCAGAGGTTCCTGGGTTTTGCACATTTCTATTGTAGTTTCATCCAGGGGTACAGTACTGGCATCTCCTCTTACCACATTCATCTTCCCTAATATCCAGGTTGTCTTATCTTGTGACGCTGCCTGTGATTTTGTCTCATCCTGATCAACCCAGACCCCTCCAACCAGTTCGTGGTGGAAGTTGATGCCTTGGACTTGGGGCTTTTCTTTCTCAATGCTTGGGCTGTGACTAGAAGCTGCACCCCTGTGCCTTCCTCTCTCATTGGCTCAACTTTGCAGAGGAATTCTGAAGGCAGGACCTGGGAATTGCTCACCATCAAAATGGCATTGGAAGAATGAAGATACTGGTTATAGAGGACAGAGTAGCCACTCCTGGCTTCAGGACAGACCATAAAAATGGAGTACCTCGATACCGCCAAGTGACTCCAAGCTAGATGGGCCCTGCTTTTAGCCATTTAAACTTCTGTCATAACGGCCGGTTCCCAGAACACCAAACCCAACACCCTCTTACGCCTTTTCAGTCCCACAGCTACACATTCAGACACAGAACCCATTCTCTCCACCTCGTGCCTTGTGACATCCCCTAAATCCGGACCCCAGAGGAGGCCCTACCAACTGTTTGTTTGTCCCAGATCTGGACAGGAGTTCTTGCTTTCATCTGCTGCTGATTCCGGAGGCCAACCGTGGGGGCAGATGTCTCATCCTTCGTCTCTGCCTAAATTGTGTGTCACCAGAACAAGACCCATACCCCGCCAACCTTGGTCCCATATCTCCTTGGACTTCATCACCAACTCTCCTTCTGTCCGATGGTAACATCATTATTTTCACCATGGTAATCAGTTTTCCAAAGCCGCCTACTTCGTCTCTTTTCCCAAGCTGCATTATGAGCTGGTGCACCATGCAACTCCCGGGCTGAAAATTATTCCCCCCATGCAACTCCTGGGCTGAAAATTATTTAAAATCCTACAATGTGATTCTCTGGATTTTCTTTTCTCATTTTGTCTCTCATAGTTAAAGTGTACCTATGATGAAAATTACAGGCCTCTCTTATCTTTTTAAGTGGGAGAACTTGCACAATTGGTGGCTGACTAAATACTTTTTTTGCCCCACTGTATGGTACCGTGCAGTCCATAATATTTTGGACATTGACACAAGTTTTGTTGTGGTGGCTCTGTACTCCAGCACTTTGAATTTGAAATGATACAATGATGATGGGGTTGAAGTACAGACCGAATAAAGGAAAAACCTACAGTCACAAACAGGTTATTTTTACATTTTAATATCCATGGTGTGTGAAACATTGACAAAGGCTTTCATCCGTTTGCATCGGTCTGTTTTTGCTGCTGCTGCTGAGTTGATGGATATGTAAAAAGAACATGTTTGTTAAAGCAGGATTTCTTATATTCAGTATATAACATTTTCAGCAGGGCACCTACAGACAATATATTTAAATTATATATATTTTTCTGTGTTAAAGTACAGACTATCAGCTCTTACATCCCAGAGTGATGGGAAGAGGAAAGTGTGGAGATGTGATACAGCAATTTATCTGTTAAATAAAATAGGTTGATAGTAATGGTTGATTATGTAACTGATGACAGTAGTGGCAGGTTGAATTCTGAACTGTTAAAGAAACATCTTGTCACTTCAGATCTTAATAATCAGACAGCACTCCACTATGCAGTAGGACAATGAAAAAAAAAATGTCAGGGTCAATCACCTGATCTGATTCCAGCTGAGCATGCATTTTACTTGCGGATGACTAGATTGAAAGCAAAACCTGCCTGCCAAAAAAATTACCTGAAGATGTCTGCAGTACAGGCCTGGCAGAACACCACCAGGGAAAGTAACCAGCATCTAGTATAGTCTATGGTATACAGACTCCAGTTAGGACACTTACTCGTTGTACTGTGATAAACTAGTAAAGAATCCCTCAAACAGATCATCTTTTCCTATACTGGTAATATATTAGTGTTCTTCAGGGATGTAGTATGGATCACTTGTGGATTGGCAATTTAAATTATTTCAGTAACCCGAGTGCAGTAAACATCAAGACAGTCAAATAAATGTCTGTATTTTTACATTACATTTACATGTATAACTACCAGAACAATTGGCAACCCACTTTATATTTGTCACATGAATATCACAATCCAACATTTGCAGCATGCTCAATCGCAGGTTTGATCCACTGTCATAGAGTGCTATGTGAGTCACAGGGTGATGCTTTCCCTAGATGCAAATCTAGAATGTGTCCCCAATCCCAACATTAAACATTAGCAAGAAAAATGTAAAACAGACCTAAGAACTAGGGAAAACTTAACCCCCTGTGATCAAGTATGTGCCAAGATGATATCACCAACTCTTTTTGCCGCACTTTCATGTCTTTTACACATCAACTGGGGGATCCTTGATCTCCTCCCCTGATTCAGTGTCAGGTTCCTTAGGGCTCCACCAGTGTTTGAGGTAGATGTTGACCCGCTCTAAGATGTCAATTGTGTGATTGATGACCAGGGCCAGCCAAGCCAGGCCAAAGAAGATCCATGACGCCATGAGGACACTGTACCAATCTGGATAGGACTGTTCAGGGTTACTGTCTATTGAGTTGAAGAAATATGAATTATTGGAAAACAATTTAGATGGACTTAATTGATTATTCACTAGCAAATTCTCCAGTGTTAAGGACCTGTAAACTTGATAAATTTATTTGCCTCCTAAGCCAGTTCAGTCAATGCTAGTGATTTGTTTGCAAATTTACAGGTTCTTAGAATCAACACTGTGGAAAGTATGAAATAAAAAATAACAAAGATTATGCACTAAATCACATAATGTAAATTCAGTATTTAGTTTGCAACGGTTTCTGCAACTACCCATTAAACCACGTACCTGCAACATAGTCGCCAAAGCCAATTGTGCTTAGTGAAATAAAGCAGTAGTAGATAGCCTGTGAGTACGTCCAGCCCTCATGCTGTTTAAACACCATCATGGGCATCACAAAAAAGAGGGCCACCCCAGAGACGTAGGACAACAGGTGGACCATAAACCGGGTTATCTTCTAACACAAGGAGACAAACGAGAAATCAGAGTCAATGTCCCAATCGGAATATTCCCCATATGATAAGGCACTGCTTTTGGTCAGTGTGTCACAATGTATTTAAAAAAATAAATAATTTTCCCCCCAAAAATTACATTGTATACTGTCCCAGAAACATTTGATCTTTAAAAAATATTTTCTTCAGTGGTTGGATGGTTTTGAAGAAGTGAAACTATTAAAATCACAGAAAGTGTAATGGATACTGGTTGATCGATTGTTTCAGCAGTATATTGAATACCAAATTTTTTTGTAATTAGTTTACAATTGTGTTTTTAAAAGTGAGACTGTTAAGCTAAACTCATAAGGCATCAATGTTTAAAAAAAATTAATGGGTGTAAAATTGATTTAAAACCATTTTAAACAATTGTTCTATCATTACCTCTTTGGTGCTTTCTGTTGTCTCATCTATCCAGTGTTAAACAAAAAATAGGGGAACTTCTACTGAGGTTATGTTTTCAGATCAAACAGGATTAGTTGGGGAGGTGTTATGATTTTTGCATGACACCATTTCACAGTCTACTTGTTGGAGTCCAGCTCTGTCCCAATGGCATTTGAATTTCTGGCCTTGAGCCTTAAACTGGGAAACAACTGTAATATTACACTAATTGGTGTGTATCACCCTCCCTAGACTAAGAAAGGTACGCTAAATCAACTAACTGACCTATTAGCCAATTATACTCCAAGTGAAGTAATTATACTAGAAGATTTTAATTTAGACTGGGAATCTCACAAAGCTGATAGAGCAGTTTTGTGATGAGTTAAAACTATCACAGCTAATTAATAAGACAGCATGGCCAAATCTAAAGGATCCAAGAAACTCCACTTAATTGATTATATTTTGACACATGCTCCATATAAATATTTGGCAAGCCGTGTGTTTCCATTAGATATAAGTGGCCACTGCCCAAATGTATATCTTTGAGGTACCACAATTCCTAGGATAAATATTCCTAGGACAGAATTGCTAAGACATATATTATTGTTAGAAGAAATTTCAGGAATATTGTTGAGCAAGCTTTTTTACAAGACCTTCACAGTTGTGACCTTGACTAAAGTTGTGAACTTGACAAACACTACTAAAAGAACTGATGCTGAACTTGTATAGTATGTAACTCTGCATGTGTTGCCTCTACATAAGGGTGGCAATTGCAGTGATCTTGACAATTACAGGCCGATTTCTATGCTTCTCTATTTAGCTAAGAGTCTGGAGAAGTTGGTACATATCCAGTTCAGTACCTACTTAACGGAGAAATGTATCTTGAATATTTATCAATCTGGGGAATAGCACAATTAAAGCAACCACACTTGTTGTGAATGATGTTGTCAATGCTTTGGATGCTAAAAGGAGTTTCGCTTCCCTGTTTATTGACCTTTCTAAGGCCTTTAACACTGTTGATCATGATATATTATTAAGGAAGTTGTCCCAATAGGCCTGATGCATGTGCTTGGTTTTGTGACTGTCTTAAAGACCGTACTCAGGCCATTGTGTCTGATGGATTTACGCATGTCTGATTTTCTTGAAGTGTATAAAGGGGGGATCAATTTTAGGACCTGTTCTTTTTACAGTAATGAAATTGGGCAAATCTGTTAGTCTGTGGTCTTCACTTGTATGCAGGTGATACTATTATCTATGCTACTATTGATCTAGTAGTGTCAAGGTCTCAGTCTGTTTTTATAACTTTTCAGGCCGCCCTTGCGAATCTAAAGCATGGTTCTGTGATCTAAAGCTAGTTCCTGCATACAAATACCTCGGTATTTGGATAGTGATCCATCCTTCAAGAAACACGTAACGGAGCTAGTTAGTACAGTAAGATAAAAAGTAAAGTGGGATTCTTTTATAGAAATAAACCTTGCTTCTCCATGACAAGTAGGAAATTATTGTTCAGTCAACCTTTTCACCTGTTCTTAATTATGAAGATACTATATAACTGCAACAGACACAACGCTGAGATCCCTTAACTCTGTTTATCATCCTAACCTTTGTTTTATTACACCTGACTGTTTTTTTATTACTCATCACAGCATACTTTACCAGTAAGTAGGCTGGATGTCATTAAAGACCCATAGATTACTGCACTACTCTGTATGTTTACAAAGCCCTTTTCCATTTTTTTCCAACTTGTCATCTCTTTTGAAGCTTAGAGTTTCTGATTATAACATCAGGTCTAACACAGGGCTAACATTACTGACCCATTTGGTAAACGCCGAGCTTGGTAGATCTACATTTTCATGCTTGGCGCCCAATATTTGGAATGGCATCTACTCGGCCCCAGGGTTTGTTATAAAGGCTACGTATTTCTATATTGACAGATATTGTAACTAATTGTGTATGACTATGTATTTTTGCATTTTTTATATACGTATTCATATTTAAATGTGCCATTTGTTTGGTTGTGTTCCCAGGGTACACTTGTGAATGAGACTCAATGTGTCTCCCCTGGTTAAATAAAAAAATATATAATATCCCAGACAAAAACGAAGCATGAACTCAGACTGAGGAGCCACCTAGTCAATTCACCTAATTGAAATTGCCAATGATGTCTAAGCAAGGTTGTAAATAAGTGGCCTCATCTAGTCTAAAACTCACTGCATTTGCCACTCACATCTTTGCATGGGATTTTTCAGATACTAAAGATGGGTAATTTTTTGCATTAATTGCACACTGCTCAAAAAAATTAAGGGAACACTAAAATCACACATCGGGTCTCGGTGAACAAATATATGAATGTTCAAAATCTTTACTGCACACAGTGTCCTTTGTTGAGAACAAAATTGCATGACAATGGTCAGTGGAAACCAATATCCACAACCGATTGAGGTGCTGGATTCAAACTCACACTGAAAATCTAAATAAACTATTCAAATCACAGTCTGTACCAACTTATGTTAATTTCATCATGGCAACTCTTTAATGTGACTCAGTAGTGTGTATGGCCCCCACGCGCCAGTATGCACTCCCGAAAATGTCTGGGCATGTTCCTGATGAGATGCCAGATGGTTTCCTGGGGGATCAGTGAGCTCCTAGACAGTCTTTGGCACTACTTGGCAGCATCAGATGCACCGATACATAAGGTCACAGAGGTTCTCAATTGGATTCAGGTCTGAGGAACGTGAGGGCCAGTCAATGGCATTGCCTTTGTCAACCAGGAACTGCCTTCACACTCTAGCCACACAAGGTGGGCATTGTCCTGCATTAGAGGATGTTGGGCCCTCATGTCACCCTCATGGAATTTGTTTCTGACCGTTAAAAAAGACTGCAATGGAAGACACAGCAAATCTTCTTGCAATGGCACGCGTGGATGTGCCATCCTGGAGGAGCTGGACTACCTGAGCAATTTGAAAGGGCTGCAGGAACCACCTCATGACACCAGGAGTGACAAGAACACTAGCAAAATGCAAAACTAGAGAAGAATCTGTCAGGACGGAGAAGGAGAGAGCAACTGACTTTGGCCATCACCTGCAAAACCATTCCCTTTTTGTGGTTCTCTTGCTGTTGCCTCTCCAGGGCACTTGTTTCCTGTATCACTTTCATTTGCACCAAAACTGGTGACATTGATTCCCAGTCACTGGACAGATTGATATCCCTGAAGTTTAACTGGCTTGGTGTTATACTGTGACAATGACGTGTTCACTTAATTCTTTTGGGCAGTGTACATTTTACTATATAAACCATTAAGCAGACCACTTGTTAGAAGCCAAGCCCAATCCCTGAAAGACACCATCTCTGAGGAAAATGCACTGTAACAAAGTTCCACCACCACTATAATGCTGTGTTGCTAGCGCACTCTTAAACTTTGGTACAGTAAATACCTGCTGGTATTACCTCTAACAATTCATACATTTAACAACCTGGTAAATGTTATTCTGTAAAATATGTTACGCACTTTCATGTTCACACATCTCTCAGAGTCTAGCGATAGACCACTTACCCGGTGATTAGTCTTTTTCTGGATGAAGTCACAGGCATTCCTCTCTATGGCCAACATGTACTTGCCTACTCTGTTCAGCACCACCATGTTCAGTGGGATTCCAAACAGTGCGAAGAACACACAAAAGATCTGACCGGCCGTTGTACTAGGACTCATGTTGCCATAGCCTAGAACAAGGAAAACAAATTGGGAATTATTTAGTCTATGTCTATAATCAACACAACATAAAGGACAATTGTACAGTTATTCAAATACAGGTAGAATGGTCTAGATAAAAATATATATTATTAAACCTTTATTTTAACAAGAAACACAGACTGAGTCCAAAGTCTCTTTTATAGTTGGGCCCTGGATATACATGTTTACATATACAGTTTAGGTTCAATGATCATAAAAATACAGAGTACAGACATAAGACATACAACGATTAAAACATTACATAAAAGAGACAAAACAGTCTCGGATAGCACAAATTAAGTAAATTATTAAATAAAATAAAAAGTAAAGATGCATATAAACAAGGAAAGGAACCAGGCTTGCCTAGTTCTGCTGGCCCACATTTAGAAGGATGAATGTTGTTGTCCCTGGCAGGGGACAATTTCCTATGTGGCAGACTGTGTCTTTAACCACTACACAATTTAAACTGCAGGTGTTGCAGCACGTGATACATGTGTAGAGATGTTTACTTCTTCATTGTTAAGCCAATTAGTCAAAACTCCACGGTTCTCAAAACGAGTTCAATGATAGCTAACATCCAAAACAACAAGTTATAAAAAGGTCACTACACTACATTCAATACGTGAAATCATAAAGAGATTACTGTAGATGGCTAGCTAATAGCTATACAGTAATGAAAACGGCCATGCTCACTTCTTCAGGATGTGCCTACAACAGATAGCAATAGCTTTGGCTTAACTCTTCAAGGGCTGTAGACATCGTGTTATCTTGGTAAGTTGAATTTCGCAGAGCAGCTGGTGAGACAGCTTTACTTGGGAAAATAATCTTGTCTCTTTGTCTTTCCCTTTCAGTGATTTCCACAACAATTTGGCGACAAGGATGGATTGGCTAACTCTGTTCACTGATCGTTCCCGGGGACTCAAATGTTAACTGCGTGCCGGGACCACAACAGTTTGCTCACACTCAATCTAGGCGCGTGAACACCCTGAACTACAGGGTGTCTAAGAGACCCGCCTTGGACCTGGCAGGGAGCATCAGTGGTCAGATATGCCATCCCGAACATAAAACTAAAGGATGAGACTGATTTTCTTCTAACAATAACTCCATTGGGGAAAATGTTCTCTGACCTTTTAATAAAACAGGTTCGGGCCCGTTGGACCCCTTGTGGAACAGGCTGCGAGGTAAACAGTTTTGGGAAACCGTAATTGGACCTGGTCCATCCTCCCTCAGGGGTACGCTGAGTCTCTGGCTGTCTTCTCAGCAGCGCTTGCTCAAAATTTGGAAGGGTTCGTACCTCTGGCTGGATGTGAGCTAATAAAATATGTTGATGATTAACTCATGTGATCTGAGACACATTAACAAGGATTACGAAACTGATACCAGAGCGTTGTTGGAATTCTAAGCTGAAAATAGCCACAAAGTTTCCAAAACAAAATTGCAACTTGTCCGACATTCTGGTAGGTACCTAGGCCATGACATCATGCCTAACGGTAGATCGTCGGTTCCAAAACGTGTTAAAGCAGTGCTGGAACTCCCCAAACCGATAACCAAAGCCCATACGATGAGCCTTTTGGGTGTGGCCGGCTACTGCAGAGCCTGGCTTCCAGACTTTGCTGAAATCACATAGCCTCTGTCTGATCTTTATGGCCACAAAATGGCCGTGAATGGCCACAAAATAGTTTGGACCACTGACAGACTGACTTCTCTTGATCATCTCAAACACTCCCTGTCTACCTCTCCCTGTTTAGGTTTACCGGATCATGCGACGCTGTTTAACCTCTTTGTGAGAAAAATGGGTTAAGGTCTTCTGTTTTGACACAGGACCATGGTGGGAAGCTGCGGCCAGTGGCGTAATACTCCAAACGTTTGGATCTAGTCGCTCGGGCTCTGGTTCGCTGCCTACGGGCAGTTGCCGTCGCAAATGAGGCTGTTCTGGCTTGTGCAGACATTGTTGCCATGTGCCCTCTCACTGTTTATGTTCCACATGCTGTTCATTCTCTAGTTTCACAGGCTGAGACAGCACATTTGCACCCTGCTAGGTTATTGCACTACCAAAACATTTTCTTGACAATGTCTCATGTTAAGCTGAAGAGATGCACTACAGATGATGAAGGTGACCATCATGACTGTGCTGCCATAGTGGAAGAAGTCAGTAAGCCACGACCCGACCTCTCAGACACACCCACTGATAATGCTGATCTTGAGGTTCTTATGGATGGCTCCGCCCAGCGTTCCCCCTAAGGTGAGCCTTTGGTGGCATATGCTGTCACTTCAGCATTAGAGGTTGTTGAAAGTGCTGCTAGATTACCCTCACACCTATCTACTCAGGCAGCTGAACTGTTTGTGCTCACTAGGTCCTGTGTTCTAGCCCAACACCAGTCTGTTAATATGTACACAGAGCGCAGATATGCTTTTGGGGTGGTGCAAGCTTTTGGTACTCCGTGGTGCCAGCGCGGGTTCCTAACAGCATCTGGTAACACAATCTGTCACTCTAGGTTAGTTGCTAATCTACTCGACTGTCTTACTACAAGACTCTATTTCTGTGTGCAAATGTCAGGCTCATACTAATGCTTCTGATTCCATCTCTAAAGGTAACGCTGTAGCTGATCTCCTGTCTCCCCCATTTTGCAGATGGTTTCTCTGCCTCCAACTGATGTTTTCTTTCTTAATGACGTATCTGACTTACAATCAGGTGCTGACACTGTGGAGGTCTCTCGTTGGAAGCGGTTGAAATGCGCCTTTGACCAGAAGCTGAAGCTTTGGGTTGGTCCTAATGACCTCCCTGTATTTCCTTGCTCCTGTTACCCCTACATTGCTAAGTTGGCACATGGCCAAGACCATATTTCCAAGGGTGGGGTTATGAATATTGTATACAACTTTTGGTGTGTACCAGGATATTCCCTATATGCCGAACATTTCTGTCCAAAATGTGTGGTTTGTATAACAAACAATGTGGGTAGGGGCACACTTATGCCTATGTCAGCCGACTCCAGGCCTGAGGGGCCGTTTGAGCACGTAAGATGGATTTTATTGAGTTGACTCCATGCCAGGGATACAAATATTGCCTGGTAATAGTGGATGCATTCTCTACGTGGGCAGAAGCATTGCTGTTGCAAAGAATTTGATGTGGGAAGTTATTCCCAGTTGGGGCATTCCATCAAATTTGACGTCAGACAATGGCTCCCATTTTGTAAATAGTGTAATTGAATGCATCTCCACTAGTCTGCAGATAGATCTGCGCACATATTGTAGCTATCAGCTAGCCAGCGGTGGCTTGGTTGAGAGAGCTAATCAGACTCTAAAAACCAAACTGACCAAATTGATGGCTGAGACAGGGTTGTCCTGGGTGACAGATGCGACTTGCCTTTATGTATATGTTAGGCAGAGAGCATCGCACTATGGGTCTTTTTCCTCATGAAGTGCTTACAGGCAGACCTTACAGGATGATCACCACTCCTTTCCCGCAGAATAGACTGATGTCGCAGGACTGCGACGACGAGATGGTGAATTTCTACATTGCGCTCAACAATGTGTTGAAGTCTATTTTTCCTAGGTTGAAAGCAGCCCTGCCTGAGTCAAAAGGAGGACCACTCTACAAGATCCAACCAGGTGACTGGGTTGTCATGAGAGACCTCCGTAGGAAGTACTGGCATCAGCATAGGTGGTTGGGACCATACCATGTGCTACTGATCACCCAGATGGCCGTGAAGGTTGCAGAGAGAGCTACGTGGGTTTACGCCAGCAACTGCAGGAAGGTGCCATACGACACTGATAACAATGTATCAGCTGATGCCAGGACGACGACCACCACCACAATGGCCATATAGTACAAGGAGGGCTTACTGAAGGTCACGTTCATTGCCTTCATTGTCGGTATTGCTGTTTCTGCTATTATCTGGACCATGGAGGCTGGGGGGAACCACAGAGAACCTAGAGGGACCAACAGCAGCAGTATAGTCCAACGGCAGGACTTAAATAATAGCTGCCTCAGCGCGAGCCCACGGCGGGCTTAAGACTGGAGTCTAGCAAATAACAACCGCCCCGACAGATACAGAAGGACCGCCGAACTGCAAGATTGGGCATCAGCCCATGGGAAGCGCCACCATGAGAATGGCTGGTGGTTGCGGATGTAACACATGGTGAGAGGCATCATGAGGCACACCAGCCCCTGTTATGCCTGTGCACTCATGCCCCATTCGGCTGGGGGTTTACTACCCTTCTACCCGGAACAACTTGTGACCACTAGTATGTTACTAGCCATATATCTACAACGTACTACTGACAAATTGTCTAGGAGAAATTGCAGGTAGCTCTTGTCCTATGACTACACAGCCAGGTACGACAGAATCATTAGCAAATTAGCACATCGCTTGACTTTAAACCCAACCTGATTCCCTTGGTGCCACACATTACCCCTTTCTCCACTACCTGTTATTGCAGAGTGGATAACAAAGGAACATGGGACGATTGACATGCACCGATTACGCTTACTATGTCCCTAAAAGCAGTATATCCATGCTTGCTATAATGAATTCTGGTGAAGTATTTGTAGGAGCCTGTTCTTCCCTCTTTCCAGTAATTTATACCACCGGGTTTGTAGAAGTGCAATAGACTCCCCTAATCATGTTCCGCTAGATGTCAAACGCTCCACTAGATGGGAGAAATTCTGGCGTGGGTTAATTCATTGGTAAGGGGCTGTTGAGAATGCCCATGAGGTAGACAGGATAGGTTATGAATTGGAAACGCTTGTAATATCACTACAGATGGGTTTATGATAATGAGGCCTGAGCTGAGGGCTTTTGCGTGTTATGGTTCTGCAAAATCGAATGGTCTTAAACATTATGCTAGCAGAACAGGGTGGGGTATGACATCTGGTTGGCCAGCACTGTTGTACTTATATCCCGGAAGGAGATCAGAACCTTACTGAGGTTGTTCAGCACTTAGAGAGGCTCTGGCAGCAGTTGACTATTGAAGGAGACCAGTGACTATTGGGGTCCGTTGGGCTGGCTGGAATTATGGGTAGGTGTATGGGGCAGCAAGATTTTTCATTGGGCAATTTACGGTTTGGTGGTCTTAGGAGCTGTATTGTTTGTAGTCACGTCTCTTAAGAAGCTGTTTGCCAAGGCTGTGGGAGTTGTGTTCAATATACCATTACTTGCCTGACCTGATTCAGATTTTTCTGGGTTGGATTTTAATGGGGATCATGAAGAGACTGTTATTTGTTTCCCTGATATCTATCCCGAGGTAGAGTAGCGAGATGTTTTTTCCTGTGTGGTTGTTTATGTGTTCTTGGCCTTGTTCACAGTACTCCCACCTAACCTCACTTACACTGATCTAAACAACAGGAACATGAATGTTATACAGTTGTACAGGGGATCAATGTGAAGGACATGGATGACAACTGTAACAAAACCAAGTGAGCATGACACTTTTCTAATCATTGCTTGGTGAAATAATTTTTGTGACTGTAACATGAAAAATAATGTTTTTGTCACCTCCCATTCCTTGGGATGTGGGAAGAATGTTTATGCATTAATTAAATATTGTTGATTGTTTTGCATCGAATCGAAAGTTTTAATGATGATTAATGGTAGGAGATAGATTTTTGAATAATAATCTGTTGCTCTTTCTGGAACGAATGATGTATTTTCTATTGTTTTTTGTTTTTCATTAGTTGTACTGTTTAGAAATGTCCTTTTGCTGAGACTCTCAAAAGAAGGGAATGTGGTGGAAATTTACTTATTCCATAGTACAATGAAATCAGATTGCTTATTCTAAGTAGAACCCAGTCATTTAGTAAGGCCATTAATGTGTTTCGGCTCTGCTCACTTGTACAGGATGTGCCTACAACAGATAGCTATAGTTTTGGCTAAACTTCTCAAGGGCTGTAAACATCTTGTCATCTTTCTAAGCCGAAGGTTGCAGAGAAGCTGGTGACACATGTAAACTACACTGTGGGCTGTACTGAATGTATATAGGCTAGAGCTCAACCTTCAACAGGGAGCTTTTGACCTGACTCTTGAGAGTGTTGATTACTGCTCCAGGTTTATAAATCTTGAACAAAGCTTCCCTTGTGACAAGAATCTACAGTCTCTGTGCCTTTACCATTTAGTGATTTCCACAACAGCCTGACATTACAGTGAGAGAGAAAAGTATTTAATCCCCTGCTGATATTGTGCGTTTGCCCACAGACAAAGAAATGGTCAGTCTATCATTTTTATGGTAGGTTTATTTGAACAGTAACAAAACAAATCCAGAAAAACACAATTTTATAAATTGATTTGCTTTTTAATGAGGGAAATAATTATTCAACCACTCTACAAAACATGACTTAGTACTTGGTGGCAAAACCCTTGTTGGCAATAACAGAGGTCAGAAGGGTCTTGTAGATGGCCACCAGGTTTGCACACATCTCAGGAGGGATTTTGTCCCACTCCTCTTTGCAGACCTTCTCTAAGTCATTAAGGTTTTGAGGCTGATGTTTGGAAACTCAAACCTCCAGCTCCCTCCACAGATTTTATATGGGATTAATGTCTGGAGACTGGCTAGGCCACTCCAGGACCATAATGTGCTTTTTCTTGAGCCACTCCTTTGTTGCCTTGGCTGTGTGTTTTAGGTCATTTTCATGCTGGAACACCCAACCACGACCCACTTTCAATGCCCTGGCTGGTAGGAGGTTCTCACCCTAGTATTGACGGTACATGACCCATTCATTGTCCCTTTGATGCGGTGAAGTTGTCCTGTCCCCTGAGCAGAAAAACACCCTCAAAGCATAATGTTTCCACCTCCATGTTTGAAGGTGGGAATGGTGTTCTTGGGGACATAGGCAGCATTCCTCCTCCTCCAAACACATTGAGTTGATGCCAAAGAGCTAAATTTTGGACTCACCAGACCACAACACTTTCACCCAGTTATCCTCTGAATCATTCAGATGTTCATTGGCAAATTTTAGACAGGCCTGTACATGTGCATCCTTGCAGGTGCTGCAGGATTTCAGTCCTTCACGGTGTAGTGTGTTGCCCATTTTTTTCTTGATGACTATATTCCCAGCTGCCTTGAGATCATTGACTCGATCATCCCGTGTAGTTCTGGGCTGATTCCTCACCGTTCTCATCATCATTGCAACTCCACCCGGTGATATATTGCATGGAGCCCCAGACCGAGTGAGATATAATGTTATTTTGTGTTTCTTCCATTTGTGAATAATCGCACCAACTGTAGTCACCGTTGTCACCTTCTCAACAAACTGCTTGGCGATGGTCTTGTAGCCCATTCCAGCCTTGTGTAGGTCTACAATCTTGTCCCTGACATCCTTGGAAAGCTCTTTGGTCTTGGCCATGGTGGAGAGTTTGGAATCTGATTGTTTGATTGTTTCTGTGGGCAGATGTCTTTTACACAGATACCAAGCTGAGATTAGGAGCCCTCCCTTTAAGAGTGTGCTCCTAATCTCAGCTCGCATTCCGTCACCCACCTGGCTGACACGCTCCGCTGGACGTGTGCTAACGCCACTGGATTAACCGCAGTGGCTTTTGAACCAGCCTTCCCCAATGACACATCTTACTGGCACAGCACCGGGGCTAGACCAAAGGCATCAAGTCTCACGTTGTAAGCCGCAGAGACAAATCCAGCAAGAAATAAAATAACAATGCACCAACCCTCAATCCACCACATGGACTTTCATTGCAAAACTAGTAGGATGCACTGACTCGTAAATTAACCTAGGTGAAGCTAACCACAACACTAGCATTATGTCACGCCGTCCCTCACTTGAGGTGCCTTGTTGCACCTCTCCCGGTTGTCAGGGCAACATCTAGGGGGAGTGGCGTCACTCCTTGGAGTGGAGCCGGCACCAGCTGTTCCCTATCGGCGATCACACACCTTTTCCCACTTGGCTCATCGCCGGCTGTATTTCTGAGGATTCCTGATGACTCGTCTCTGCCAGATCGTTGATCCATAGTCCTACATGTTACGTTTGCCCGCCCGTCTATAGCAATTCGTCCTATAACATCCAGTCAGGTTGTTGCTTACCTTGTTTTTCCGTGACTACAGGGCTCCACCAGAACGACCACTGCCCGTCAACGACTTTTCTGCCTGCTACCATGCCTGTACCACTGCCACCAGCCTGTGTACCGACTCCTGCCTGGCCATAACTACTCTGCACCTGTTCCTACCCTTGAACCAACCCCACTACTTCCCCAGCCTTCCCAACCCCTAAATAAATACAATCATAACACCTCACTCTTCCAGTCTGAATTTGGGATCCTACCGTTCTCTGACAGAACGATCCAGCCAGCATGCACCCAGCGGATCTGAACACCATCCATTAGGCTCTCGATGCAGGGTGCTTTGCTGGGACACTACATTACCTCGCTTCAGGAAATCATGGCGGGACTACAGAGCCTGTCAACCAGCGTGACAGCCATGCATGAGCAACTTAATACAGAGTCAATGGTCTCCGCTTTCAGTGCCCTCACCAGAACCCCGGCACCACCACCCATTCCATGCCCTGACAGGGAGATACGTTGGGGATTTGGGACTTTGTTGTTCGTTCCTTTTGCAATGAGGTCTCGTGTTCGACCAACAATCCCGCACCAATTTCTCTGTCCAATTTCTCTGTCCAATTTCAAGATCACCTATGTGATAATGCTACTCCGAGCCCATGCGCTGAAATGGGTGTCAGCGATCTAGGAACCTGAACACCCAGACCTACAGCACCTTTACAACCGAGATCAAGAATGTGTTTGACCACCCAGTCCATGGCCGGGATGCCTCCAATTGCCTATTCACGCTCCGCCAGGGAATCCGCAGCGTAGTGTAGTACTCGGTCGAGTTCCGCACACTGGCAGAGGAAAACGGATGGAACGGAGAGGCACTACAGGCAGGGTTCTACAAGAGTCTCAGCAAACAGCCGAAGGACGCACTCCTCTCGTAAACCCCGAAACCTTGGGGCTAGACGACACCATTGCCCTGGCCATGGGGTGGACAACCGGGTCAGGGAGCGGAGGAGAGAAATAAAGCAGGGTGGTCACCCCCTGCAACCATCCACCAGACATCCCGAAGGGGAGGGGTGATACAACCCACCGGCAGTCCTTGGCACAGCGAGGGAAGCGAAGTCGGCCGAACCCATGCAGGTGGGGCAATACCACATAGACAAGGGGGAAAAGCGTTGGAGAGACAGCAACAGCTGCCTATATTGAGGTTCTTCAGGACATTACCTTGCGTCGTGTCCCCAGCGTCTGTCAAACCGAAGGGCTCACTAGACATGGGAGGTGTCCTAGCAAGCCACAAGACCACCGACCTCCCAGACCCGCAACCACGCACACTGTTCCCTGCTACCCTTGCAGTCATTGGACACACCTGCCAATACCAGGCCCTAATCGATTCTGGTGCTGATGACAGCTTTGTCGATGCTGCACTGGTGGAACAGCTGGGGTTATCGATGGTGTCCCTCGATGGGAGGGCGCTTTACCAAGTGGCGGGTCGGTACCAACGGCATGCCAACCATCACTGAATCCCAGCCTACGCTTACGGGCGATAAAGTATGGTTGTCCAACAAGAATCTGCCTCTGAAGACCGACTCTAAAAAAACGGTACCCCAAATTCATCGGTCCTTTGGGGGTGGACAAGGTCATCAATCAATCCCACGGTGTTTAGGCTCAAGCTGCCCGGTCCCTCAGGGTCCATCCTGTTTCCAAGTGTTCTGCCTGAAGCCGGTTCTCCTCAGCCCCCTGCTGCCTCCTCCTCCTCGTCCGCCCCCCCTCGGTTGGTCGGTGGTGTTCCCATCTAAATGGTGCGCCGGATCCTGGATACCCGCTGACGGGGTCGGTGTTACCAGTACCTTGTTGACTGGGAGGGTTCCGGGCTGAAGGAGCGGTGCAACAACTAAGGGGTGTGGCGTCACTCCTTGGAGTGGAGCTGTCAGATGCTTTTCCCAATCAGCGAGCACACACCTGTTCCCACTTGACTCATTGACGGCTGCATTTCTGAGGAGCCTTGGTGACTCGTCCCTGCCGGAACGTTGATCCATAGTCATACGTGTTACGTTTGCCCACCCGTCTATAGCAATCCGTCTGTTTATGTCCAGTCAAGTTCCCTGTTGCATACCTTGTTTTTCCGTGACTACAGGGTTCCACCACAACGACCACTGCTCACTTGTGTACCGACCACCTGCCCGTCTATGACTATCTTGCCTTCTACCTACCTGTACCGCTACCGTCAGCCTGTGTACCAACTCCTGCCTGCCCATAACTACTCTGCACCAGTTCCTACCCTCGAACCAACCCCACTACTCCCCCAGCCTTCCCAACCCCTAAATAAATACAATCATAACACCTCACTCTTCTAGTCTGCATTTGGGTTCCTACTGTTCTCTGACACATTAAGGCTAAAGATAACCCAAGAAATAGCCCTAAAACCACGGACAAGGGAAAGAAGAACCTCTGCTCTGCATTTGCACATGTTTGAAACCAGATACTACCTTGATTGGGGATGATATAATCAAGCATATCAGACTGACAGAAACTGAAAACATTAACATCTGACATCAGTCAGAGAGCTAACATAAATTATTGAGGTTTGTCATTGGAATGTTTTTGAACTCTTACCTCTTTATGAATGTACTAGTATGATTAAGCACACATGTACTAGTCAATATGGTAAACAGCATAATCTTGTGAAAATCAAGAAACAATGAATGCATAAAGCAAGGTACAATCAAAGGCATTTGATTAGAAGGCCCTAATGGCTCCATTATTTTTAATCAAATTTCTAGAGCCTGCACCACTAATACTTAACAAGGAACAGGTTTTGGAAGGTTTTGAAACAACTGTGGCAGATGGAGGAAAGATCCGCATAATGGGAAAGCCAGAGATGGTATGCGAAATACCACTGTTTAAATGTGTCTGGAGTTGGCAAGACAGTTGTTCCTGCAGGTCAACTTGGCTTATATGATTTCTTATTAAAGTCTCATTTGAATCCACAAACCCCTGAGTTATTGCATCTTTATGGTAAGAAGAAAGGAATATTTTTTCCACAACAAAATGGTATTCTCTCTACACATCTAAGCCACATGCTAGTTATTATCCACACTGGGTCTTTTGACATTCTACAAAGATATGCCGGCTCTGAGATCCTGAATAATGATTTATTATGCTTCTGGAGAAAATAAAAAACTTTCAACAACATGGTTTAATATCAGGCCCCATTCCAACCTAGGGGAAAGGAATTTAATCTTTTAGCAAACACCTTGGGCTGAATATGTTGCCAACATCGGCATGCCTCTTCCACAGGCTTAGGTTTATTGACAATTACAATATATTTTGGGACTGTAAAGGCCACTTTAGAACTGATGGGGTTCATCCAAACATCATGGGATGCCGGCTGCATGGGCCCAACCTACGTCACCCTCTTGGAATGCCATTTCCAAAGAAGATTAGCATGAAGGACAATACTCTTAGGCAGAGTATTCAGCCCCCCTCACCTGACTAAAATCACCCAATGCTTTGAGAAGTTGTCCTTGTCCCATACAGGAGCGCAACAAATCCCATCCCCGCCTCCACCACACTCCTCTCTACCTCCACTACACTCACCAACCAGGGAGCTAATTCTACCCAAAGAGAGCAGAGCTCATATTTCTATATGTCCCACATCGTCCCCCAATTTAAAACGATTGCTTACACTTCTGCCACATCATAACAACCTTGTCCTTCATTTCCACAGAGCACAGAATATACTCAGTGATGTGCTTTGGGTCTCTGCTATTGTGAAAAAAGCAATGCCAACTGTTTTGAGTTGGGCTGTGGTGATCACCGCAACAACGCAGTCATCTGATGCCTACCGCAGGGTATAGCTCATAATTGCATTATCACAAATAATGCTTGTGCTTTGTCATACGGTGCAGTGAAAGTAACTTGTTGCTTGTGTCAATCGAAAATGTGTTTACAATTCATGTTAGTGTTATTTAAATTAAATTGTGTTCACAACAATTGAAGTAGTCTAAATAGGTTCTAAGTTAATCAATGAACCTGACGGTGTGGATGAAACTGTATAACAGAATGCGTCTATTTGCATTCTTTTTAAAACAAATTTTGGAAGTTTAGTAATGAGTAGGATTCTATATTTTTGTACACAATTGTATTTATGCTTGCTTGCTGCTTCCTGCGCAAGGGGTTCTGATCTATATTACCCCAAAAAGCATGCCGCAATATAACCGTAAAGTTTTCTTTTAGGCTTACTATTACGTAGCTACTGAAGGTTTTCGTCTATCCTAATTAAATCCTAATGTATAATTAGTTTTGCGCTATTAAATTTAATGGCACATCAACATAATTTTTTCTTTCATTTGTGAATCACATTGCTAAAATAACTGACCTTTTCATTAAGTGAAAAAACAAGAAACTTCTGGAAACCCCTCCTCTATTACTTCGCAAGGGGTTGTGATCTTTATTACCACAAAAAGCATGCATGGAAGCGTACTTCGAAAACCCACCAGAAATTAACGCAATATAACACTTCCATTTTAGTTGTCATATAACATAGCTACTCAAGGTTGTAGCCAGTGAAGTTTATATATATACTGAACAAATCCTAATGCATAATTTGTTTTGACTGTGACTAAACTTGAGCATCAGCTGCCTGCATGGCAGTCTGCACCTCCTAACCACTACGCTATTTAACAAAGGATTGTCAGTCACTTACTCACCCACACAATAAGACAGATTTGCGCTTCTTGGCCGGCTCGGCATTACACAGTCCAGCCAAAAAGCTGCCTTGGTCGCCTCCAGGTGGTTGCTTTCCACCTGACCAATAACATTTCTAATGTCATTAGGCCTGTTTCCAATCACTATTCCTTCTTTTCTAAGTAAAAACTGTGATTTTACCCACTGTCTCAGGGTAGCAAATATATCATAGAACGGGTCCCTGGAAAACCTTTTTCTGGAAGTCAGTCAAAACTGTAATTCGAACTGTTTGTACTCCGGGCAAAATTCTCCTTTAAATTAGATACAGTTATAATATGCCCCTCCAGAATCAAACATTTTGAAATGGGAAATGGTTAAATAATGAGGTACTCTCTTCTTTTATCAATTCTACCATAATTCCCATTCTTGCTTGATATAGGTCACATTAAAAGTGGAAAAGGTTCTGACATGATTTATCTTTGTCTCATTATTCTACCTCACAAAAACCTGGCATTTTAATAGGGCTGTGTAGACTTTTTATATCCACTGTATCTTTGGTCTGACTACAGCTGGTTATTCCAAGGTCATACCTTAACCACACTATCTGAGTACAGTAGGACACTGTTTTACAATGGTGCCAGAAAGCAAAGATTGGAATGTGTCCCTAGTGGAAGATGGGCTGTAGACACACCTTGTTTCTTAAGGTTAGCTTTTGAATCCCCACAGGTTTAGTTATAGTATATAAACCATAGCGGGGTTTCGGGGAGCTCTCTTGCATTTTTCTCACCTCTGCCTGCATCTCTGCTCTTGCAAATATCTGTGGAGAATTTTTATCTTTTATCCTTGTAATTGTAATACTCTCTTTATACACTGAATACCTTTTGTACATACATTTACTGATTATTTGAAATTTTATGAATTACAAACAGTCAATAAATGAATCAAACCAATTAAATTAATGTAACAAATTGACAGATAGAAATCCAGTTCCTTCAGTCTCAGTTTCAACATTTGATAAGTGCTTTTTTATGAGTTAAAATGTTTTGCACATCATTGCATTCTGTTTTTATTAACATTTTGTGCAGCATTCCAATGTTTTTGGAAACAGGGTGTATAACAAATATATTGAATATCTTCTTTTTCTACAGTTTGGTGTGTAAAGTACTGTTTTTTTTCAATAGGAATACTAAAAATAATTACCATTTGATTTATCTATTTAGGATTTGGCACATTTATAATGTTTGAATAAAAAACTCACCTATAGTGGTGACCACAGTAGCAGCAAACACAGCAGAGCTAGTGAACTTCCAGAAGCTATCCATGGTCTGGTTCCCTTTGAGACTAAGCCCAACTTTCGAAGAATCTTGAATCACCTGGAATGATTTAGCAAGGTTAGTGTTTCAGAACTTAACAGAGGTTTTCCATTTCAAATACAAAGTGCAGGAATACAGTATCCCAAAACACTTAAATGTCACTGTCCAAATTATTAAGAGTAAAATGATCAAATGCATTCCGCTTAGAAAATGACTGGGGCAGCAAGACTAATAATACACCCATGCATTTTTCTTGTTGTTAGGAAGACAAATTAACTAATCATTAAATAAATAATAAATAAATAAACATTGTTTTTTGCATGGTGTATGTGCATTGTTTTGCAACTGTAATTGGGGTTGTAGAAATTTTGTTAGGTCGAGATGTTATGATTGGACTGCAGTGTTGTGCGCTGAGAACACTGGGATTAGACATTTGACAGTTAACAGTTCAACCCAACTAAAAGTCCCACCCCCATATTGCTGTTGCAATGCATCCATAAACACAATACAAATACAAATGTGTATTTGTTTATTTATTTAAAGATATGGCACATATACCTTTAGCCTTTTACAGTTACACCTGTAAACAGGTTATACATTCTTGATTTAAGTTTGAATTTAGGTTGTGGCATATTAACAGCTTCCTTATTGAGCAGGCAGTGTGATAAGCAGCAAAACGCTATTGTGAGATGTGGTTCAGAGTACACATTTCTTCATCTCTGAATGTCACCAGCATTGGTTGCAGTGATGAGGCAAAAACATTCTCAGAACTATATCTATGCGGGTGGGCCAGGTTGTGGAGAAAAATCAGTCCTTCACTAAAGTGGTTCTCAGAATCGAAATAGCCAACATGCTCCCAGTGTGACTGAAAAACTGACACATGCAGGACTTTACAATGCACCTTTGGTCGTTGGTTCAACAATGGCTCAAAAGGCTTGTATTGGCATGTTCAAATGGGGGCTGTCCTTTCCAGTAAGGAACACCCTCTCACTTATAATTAAGCCCTACTTTTCCCAGCAAATTTGTCCATGATGGTACAATTTAGGAACTGTTGTTGACAACACAGAAGATTACCAACTGTGACACTCAATAATGTTTTTTTCAGAATACTTTTATTCTGGTTTCTCTGGAAAAAAACAAGATAATTAAAGTTTACGACTCGTATTGCTTTAAATGTAGAATTTACAGTGGTCACAGAAAAAACCACTGAAGAGACCAGAGTCAGAATAAGATCTATCTGTAGAGTTTTTCCAGAAAGGGCAATCCACAATCAGGTAATCCAGAAACAGGTCAAACAGGGGCAAGCGCTGTGTCAGGGAAAATCCAAGAATCGTAATCCAAAGGGCAGGCAGGTGATCAGTCAAACCAGTGAAATCCTCAAGATAAGTAAATGCTCAGAAATGCTTCTCAGAACAGACAACAAGACTTCACGTGGGGCACAGGGAAATCAGGGGTAAAAATTTCACAGAAATCATGATGGCTAACAAGACACAGGTGTGCAGAAATCAGTGAGACAACAGCAAATGATTGGAGTGGGTGTGGCACAAACAGGAGGGAGATCTGGAAGATATCAGGGGGAAGGAGTTCTGTGTGTCAGTTGGGACAGTTCAATAGGCAGGGGAACTGGAGTGCTGAGCTGTGTAATCATTACAATATTGTAAGTTAACAAGTTAGCACTTATGACAATTATTACAAAGTAGGCATATATTGTTTTCTTGTGCATAACTTTATCAACATAGATTATATAATAAATAAAACATTATCCCATTTTTAGCACTTATTACATTTTTTGTAGTTGATTTTCTTAAAAGAAACATAGGCTGTATTTTGTATTTGCAACATCCCTAAGAGAAATGTTCTTGTGTTCATGGCAGAGTTTATTAGGATGATAAGACCACTGCGCAGTGTGTTTTTGTTAAGAATAGCAGAGATATTACCTAATTAAATTATAATTTTAGGGTTATTTGAGTTTCTAAGGTATGTTGAAATTGAAGTACTTTATGCCCATCTCTGCCAATGGTGTCATATTTTCTGTGTACCTATCTTCTCAACTCAAATTCTAACGCACTAGATCAACAGTCTGACCTAAATACACATTTGAGAGGTGTTTGGATAAAGCCTGGCAATTTGTGTTTTCCTTTCAAGGCTTCTAATTGAGACAGCCAATTTCAATATACAGTGGATATAAAAAGTCTACACACCCCTGTTAAATGCCAGGTAAAAGAATGAGACAAAGATAAATCATGTCAGAACGTCTTCCACTTTTAATGTAACCTATAATGTGAACAATTGAATTGAAAAACAAACTGAAATCTTCAACAGGGAAAAATTATAAATAAAAAAATTACAATAACATGGTTGTATAAGTCTGCACACCGTCTTATAACTGGGGATGTGGCTGTGTTCAGAATTAACCAATCACATTCAAACTCATGTTAAATAGAAGTCATCAAGTCTGATGAAACCAAGGTTGAACCTTTTGGCCATAATTCCAAAATATATGTTTAGCACAAAAACAACTCTGCACATCACCCAAAGAACACCATATCCACAGTGAAGCATGGTGGTGGCAGCATCATGCTTTGGGGCTGTTTATCTTCAGCTGGAACCAGGACCTTAGTCAGGGTGGAGGGAATTATGAACAGTTCCAAACACCAGGCAAATTTGTCACAAAACCCTCAGGCATCCATTAGAAAGCTGAAGTTCTATGAAGTTCACCTTTCAGCATGACAACGACCCAAAGCACACATCCAAATCCACAAAAGCATGACTTCACAAGAAGAAAATTAAGGTTTTGGAATGGCCCAGGCAGTGTCCAGACCTGAATCCAATTGAACATCTGTGGGGTGATCTGAAGAGGGCTGTGCACAAAAGTCCTCACAACCTGACAGATTTGGAGACCTTTTACACACAAGAGAGGGCAAATATTGCCATGTCAAAATATGCTATGCTAATAGACTCCTACCCAAAAAGACTGAGTGCTATAATAAAATCAAAAGGTTCTTCAACAAAGTAGTTCAAGGGTGTGCACACTAATGCAACCAGTTTTTTATTTTAGATTCCCCCCTCAAATATATCTGTTTATTTTTCAATTAAAGATGGAAAAAGTTCTAACATTATTTAATTTGTTCTCATTCTTTTACATCTCAAAAACCTACCATTTTAACAGGGGTGTGTATACTTTTTTATCCACTGTATTATATATATTAAGATTCAATAACTGTTTTATTGCTTAATGGACAGACTGTACCTGAAAATTGTGTTATCACGTGTTACATTTGGTACAACCACTAGGGGCAATATTAACCGCTGTTACATTTATTATAAATTTTGAGCCTTTCCAAAACTTTAAACCGTAAACATGTTGGTGGCTTCTCATTTCTCCTTTTAAGCTGAATGTGTAATAATATTATTTATGTGTGTAAGTAGAATCACTAACACAAATACTTGACAAAGTACACACTTATTTTGGACTTATTCTTGCTCAACAGATCCACATTTACAAACAGGGGCCAGAATATATACAGAGCATTACTAAATGCTGTGAGGCCAGATTATCTATTAATTAGACTAATTTTATTCTTATGTGAATTGACGACAGAAAATACCTTGTGAGGTATATATCAGAGCTATGTCAGAATGAAGATATTGACACAGGGTATTACTTACGTCATCGCACAGAGAATCAGAAATATAACAGTTTCCGCTGTGCACACACAACAACTGGCTGAGTTGCTACCCAAAGCAAAACTTTAGATAAATGTACTTTCTGATAGATGTCCAATTACCTGAAAATACCCACCAAAAAAATGCACAGCTAAAGCTTGAATGAGCCATAATGTTTGGCATTTACAATAGGATTCAAGATCATATTGCAACATATTATGATTTGCCTTCAGTGGGCATCAACCTTGCATTTTTCAGTTGTTACATAGACATGTCTACCTCTGGAACCTCATTGCTGCATCCCAGTTGCACATGCTACCTTACTCCTTCAATTTGCCTTGATTGCACATTTAGAGTGCACTTTAGAATTGACATTTGTACCCGCACAACAATTTATCCCACTTCTAACATACACTACACTTAATACTTGTCAATTTTCAGCCCTCCTCTATTTGCCTTAATTGCTCATTTAGTATTACCATTTGTACTGCATTTGCCTTCATTGCACATCAAGAAATTGCATTTATAATATACTTATACTTAAATGTAAATGTTCTGCCTTATATTTGTACTTCTGTTTCGATGCTAACAGCATTTTGTTGTACTGTACTTGTTCAATGAAAATAAAGCTGAATCTCATCTAATAATGGTTTACTTGGGAACACCCTAGGAACTGTGGAACTCATCCCAACTTAAATAAAATTGTAAGTAATTTTGTTCAAGCACTTTGTAATTGTATTTGTAAATCATCACTATACATATGTGTAACAAAATATATCTGCTTATGTAAAGAAAAAGTTCTACAATATTATACACTATTTAAAATCATGCATTTACCTGAGCCTCTGCTGGCCTTTGAATTGCTAAATCGATCATCTGGGCTTTCTCTCATGTATGTAAATATATTTACCTACACAGCTCTGATTGACTTTACCAGCCCATATGAACATTCATTGGTCTATTATAATCAGATCATCTATGTACAATGAGAGAGTATGCCATACCAGTTTTATACCAACTAATCAAAACGGATTTTACAATATTTATAATTATATTGTGTTATTTCAATACTATTGTATGGAACTAATTTTTTGAGTTCATTGGGCCTTTGACAGAATTTGGGATGTTGGTCAAGTGATGACACTCAGGCAAAGCAGTGCAATGTGTCCAGTTTGCATGGGATAGAAATGTGTCCTGGACTTCTAATAATCAGTCAATACTCCAGCAGTGAGTCAGAATCTTTGACAGACTCACATCAAACTTAATGCAACAATTTAATTATTCACAAAATAAAAAACACTGTTCAATCATTTTATTTAGATGAACAAGAGTTTTTGACAGGTTTGTAAAGTGTTGTTTATCAAATGTTTAGATATAGACTGAAATCAACCTCATACAGTTGGAATATTAACTTCAGATGTATTTTTAAAGTTGAAAATGGTGCCAATATACAGAATATTGCCTAATCCTACTAATCCAACAGTTAAAAATATTTTAGTAAAAAAATTGTAATTTACCATCCCAGCAAAAAGACACTAATGAAACATCAAGAACTGTTATCATGTGTCAGTAATTCATCTTTGCTCTAGTAGGATTTGTGTTCCCAAGCTTGATACATGTATCAAAAGAACCCATCCTGGTTGCAAATGTAGCTGACTGACGTAAAGAGAGACAAGTGATTTAGTAGAATATAATCTAAAGCTTGTGATGTCCAGAGACGGGAACAGCGATGGAAAAAAACTGGGATCCTATCTGGCACAATCTAATTTTCACTGCTTTATTTTACAAAGTTAAAATGCATTTTGTCACCTGTCAAACCGATTTAACATTGAATTTAGTAATCAAAATGTTCAAATAAGCATGCTAATGTGTGGTTAGAGTTCTTCAACACTATAATGCCATAGATTTTAAGATAAATCCACAGCAGACAAACGCATAATGCAGTCTGAATGTCTAAATGCTGATGGCTGGGCTAGTTCAAAGTGCAGGAGTTGGTGAACAGTGCTCAACGTTGACATATACTGATAATACAAAAATACATAAAGATAAAAAAAATTACATTTAGGCCACAAAAGATTTAGTATCCGAATGGCTTGCCCCTACTTAGCCAAACATCCCACCTGGGGCTCTTTCAGCAAATCCTTTGAATCCTTTGCTACACTGAAACATCAAAGGTTCATCCCAGAACTCCTCAACCAACCAAAAGTTTTAAATGTAAACTATTGAATAGCAATGATTTGTTAGGGTCCTTTTGGATCTATAGACATTCTTGAGCCTCAAATTCATACCATTAAAATGACAACAAGCTTAGCAATATTGTAAAAAAATAACTACTGTCTGAACACACAGAAATCTGGTTTGATCACTTGGAACATTGGAATGTTTTGACATTTTCTAAAATAAATTTAAAATCAAAACTGATATAAACATTGAGGCCTGCTGTATGTAGAAAGACCACATTTTCATATAAGATTATGAAAGCAAAAGGGATTTGAGCATAAAGGAGTTTCCCTCACCTGAGCCAGAGCATCCAGGCCCTCTTGGTTCAGACAGGAGTATGTGTTCAATAATTGATTCTTCTGCTCCAGTAAACGAGCTATGTCCTGCCTGACCAGACCTCCTTCAAGCTTCCAGAATATCACTCCTCCGATTAACACGTAGGCCATGTACAGCACCCCCAAGATCAGGATAGAGGGGATGTGAAAAAGGCTTAACACATGGCAAGCCATGGCTATACCAAGTGTTCAGGGCTGGCTCAAATAATCCTGAGAAGTTACTTCTACCTCTGATGTAAGCAGAGAAGTGTTAAGGATTAAGCCACCCTGGCACTCTTTTCCAAATCATTCGATGCTGGCAAATGAATCCTTTACTGAATGCCCTCCTGCTTCAATCTTCTAAGGTTTAGAATGCAAATTAGGTAGAGGCAAGCCTTGTTTACATCTAGCCCTAACATGTGAGTTTAGTCAACTGATCAATAAAATCCAATCAATATCTGATTAAGGTTTGTCACGTCTACACATTCTATTGTGTCTATTATCAAACCATTGTGTGCACAATGAAATCACAACGTGTCCTTGAATTTACAACTGACAAGATTAGGTTAAACCTTGAATGTTTGCACCAACTAACCATGCTATAGGAAATATAGAAAGTACTATACGGTTTTGCAAGGTAATGGAGTTACCGTATGGGAAAGGAGGCTCAATAACAAAACAAATATTTATTTGCTGGGCAAAGAAGAATCATACAGAGTTCCTACGTTTATCCTCTCAGAGGATCCTTCTTTGAAAGGTTCCACCCACCCTTTTAACCTTTACAATGTAAAGCATAAAAAATACATTACAACCCTTTTCTTAAGCACTGCAAATGACTGACACTTAATAATGCAACTGATCGTGTACAGGTTCATACAAAGGAGTTGGCATTAAACGAATTGCAGTCATTTTACCATTAAAAACAACTATACTGCTCTATATTTGTAGGCAAATTATTTTTTAATGTTGGTAGCCAAACACTCTACATTAGAGATTAGTCAGCAAGAAGACTTCAGATTTTCCTATGTTGCATCAATGTCTGTGGTGTGTCTAATTTGTGTTGTGTAGGCTACATTTTCAAAGGAAAATGTATATGGGGGAAATTATAAATTAAAATAAATGACAATTTCAATAATAATTTAAAGAGGTTAAAGATTATTATAAGATGGACCACACTGAGAAATGGTTTGAGCTTATGAAAGTTCATTTAGAGAACATTAACATCAAAAGAGGATTTTTTATAGCAGATGTTTTTAATTTGCTTGCGCTCATTTGCTTTGTAGATTGTGTAATACATCTAACCACACTAAATGTCTTCAAACTTAGCTTAGGGCTTAGGGTTTCCTAAGCCCTGGGCTAAGCAAGTGTTCACACTTGCATATTTTGAAGTGGGAAAGCACCACTTTTAGTCTTGGGCTTGCTGGCCATACTCCACTTTTTCAGAGCTAGCCCCAGAAAAACGGTGACTAAATGATCAGTGTGAAATGGTGTCAAGAAGAAATCTATAGAATGTTTGTCCAATGGGGCACTGTGTTACAACCAGCAAAATATATAGATGTTGTCTCCCTCTTTAAATAAAAATGAAATCTGAGTTGTAATTTACCAACAACACATGGGCACATAGGCCCTACCAAATTCAACATTATTTTATAAAAAGAATAGGGAGGGAACTCTCAAAATTAAAATCTGGAAAGTTATTGCTTTTATTGTTGCCACCTGTAATAGTCTATTGATCTTTAAAATTAAATAATTCTAAGAAAGTTTGCCCAATCATTGATGTTAATACACATACGTAAGTAAACATACCATTGAAAATTATAATGATTATCTGTTCTGATCCCAAAATCTTACAAGCAAAAGTTGAAATCATTACCGTTTTTCTCTATTGCTAGAACACTAAAACCCCTTGGCTGAACAAAGTGCTCAGTTGCCTGGACGCATTAAGCTAATTATGCTGTCTGTTGTCAATACCTTAAACCATTTTACACAGTAAAACAGAATTTGCAGATCTCTTAGACTTTTCAGCAAAACTCTAAATACATTCTCATTATCAAAACACATTCTGCACTCATTCTGTAAACACAAGTGGCAACATTCAAATACAAATAGAGAACACATGTCATTGATTGAACACAACCACAAAAATTGATTCAACCTGTTTCAAATGATGTGACACACATGTTTACTCTATACTGTAGTAAAGTGTAACAGTACTGACGGCTCAATTTTGACTGGATGCTGATTCATATCAACAAATACCAAGAAATACAGTATCACAGAGACAAAGGACCAGTTTTTGAGTTGCAGGGTACAGTACTGTTACAATTGGGGTACAAGGAGGAGAAAAAAAAAATTGCAAAGAGCAAAGCAGAGTTGTTATATCTGTTCAATTTGAGCTACTATGATAGAACATGTTTTTGTTACAGTTTTTTACGATTGTTTACACACTAAAATAAAAATGTCCACACAATTTGCAAAATTCTACTCCAATGAGCAAAACACCTCCACAGATTTGCACAACATTACACACAATGTCTGCTTCACCTTTTTTGCAAAACATTACACACAGTGATTTGTAAAACTCTAAACACATTTTCACACCTTAAACACAGATAAGGATTGTAAGGTTACTTCCTTGTCATTACAAAGCACTGGATTACCAATGAGCACACTAATGAACGAATTGGATAATCACAACCACCAGGTGTGGAAGCACACATGTGCTAATTTGAAAACGCAGCACTCAGTTGTGCTATAAAAGGCAGCAGGTGAGTACACCTGTCTTCAACAAAAATGGAAGGAGTTAGAAGAAGAAGAGTGAGAGTGAGAGTGAGAGTGAGAGTGAGAGTGAGAGTGAGAATGAGAGGGGGAGCTCAAAGAGGAGATGAAGGCGGTAGAGGAAGAGGAGAAGAAGTAGGTAGAGGAAGAGGCCTTGGAAGAGGAGGAGGTAGAGAAGGACTTGAAGGGTTGATAGAACCTGAACCAAGAAGGCGAGGACCAAATTTGACTCGAGAAATCCGTGCAACACTTATTGACCATGTTATCAACCATGGACTGACACTGATGGAAGTTGGACAAAGAGTTCAACCAAATCTCAGCAGACATGCTGTTGCGTCAGTAATTCGGACATTTCATAGAGAAAACAGGTAAGCTAACCACACAGTACATTGAAACTGAAGCTTGCTGTACTTGTCATCAATGTTTTACTGTGACATTTGACAGTAGGCTGCATATGTATTTTATTTATATATTTATATATTTTTTTATCTATCTATCTATCTATCCATCCATCTATCTCATCAATGATGACAATATTTTCAATAACATCCAACGAGTCTCTCTGTCAACATTAGGTCGAATCTTAAAGAAAAATCAAATATACATGAAGCAACTGTATCGGGTACCATTTGACAGAAATTCAGAGAGAGTGAAACATCTGCGCAATGAGTATGTGGAGGTATGTATTGTTCATCTTACTATGGTCTGGTATTGTGCACTGCTCATAATGTTCTGTCACAAACAAAAATACTGTGCAATAGATATTGATTAGCATCTTATTGTCTTTAATGTGTTTCAGAGTCTTGCAAATGGATGCAGCAGAAATTCAACATGAATTTATATATGTGGATGAGGCTGGATTTAACCTTGCGAAAACAAGAAGAAGAGGGAGAAATGTTATTGGACACAGGGCAATCACCAGTGTGCCAGGGCAGCGAGGGGGTAACATCACCATTTGCGCTGCTATCACACAAAATGGGGTCCTCCACCGCCATGCAAATCTGGGACCCTATAATGCAGATCTAATTATTGCATTTCTTGACCGATTGCATGAGATTGTCACAGCATTACACCAAGTGGACCAGATGCGGTACATTGTCGTTTGGGCCATTGAGCAGGCCTGTGATCTTATTGAAGCAGCTTCTGTGCAGGGGTGGATTCGTCACACAAGGCGATTCTTCCAACGGTGCCTTGCCAATGAAGACATAGCCTGTGATGTGGATGAAATCTTATGGCCTGATCCAGCCAGATGGACAGATGAATAGTTACAGTATTCTTGTTGGTTTTACAGTTTTCTGTAATTTCTGTTTACTTTACTTTTCTTCAGAGTCAAAGTGTATGTACTGTAATTCATGCAGTAATTGTTATTTGTCTACAGATTTTATGTTTCATTGATTTCATTGTAGGTTGATTACTGTAACTGATTATGGTAAGAAATATTGTAAGTATT